>JBBPMW010001143.1:0-11568 GCA_038090535.1 Tylopilus alboater | reverse complement strand
ACATCCTCACAAAAGCGCTCGCTCGTCAGCCGCATATGTTCCACACCAAAGGACTCGGCCTCCGCAAGGCTTGAGGGGGAGTGTTGGAGCACGGCGACCGTCCATTAGTATCAACACGAGCAAACCATGCTCGGCCTCGACGGCATAGACAAGAGCGCACGGCTTACACATCTGAGTCGTATATTTCCAATAACTCCGTAGTATAAGAAGGTAGCCCATAGCAGGGGATTAATCAATCACGTCGTTGTCCCCGACCCTCACAAGGGCTCACTCCGTTCGATTTAAGGTCACCTCGCACATCCTAGCGCCTACGAAAGTTCCTATATCGGGTCCCCTCCCTCGTGAGTCGTGACGGCTGTCCACTTCAGCCTCAAGCGCTGGTCCCACCCAAGTACTACAGGCTACTACATACCATGCGACGGTTATTGTTCTCACTGGGTTCAGTTACTCCACTTACCCGCACACTTGCAATTATCAGGGCTCTTGACCCTGTACGCCTTGCACAAGTTCTTCTTGACTTTGCATCCATCGTTCGCTCCCAATTCTGGGATGGAAGACGAACAGGGCCAGATTTTGTTGCCCCAATGGCCAGTCTCACCAAACGGCAATCAGGACATCTCGCAAAACTAGTTCTCCAGCACAGCAAAAGTCTACCAAAATTTGAGCTTAGCCATACAGACCCATCACACCGGGATGGTGACCCTCGCACTGTCCCAGAGTCGGAGGTTGTCCTCGATAGTCCTTCGCACAGCGCCGAGTCGGATACGCCCCCTCCAGAGCGGCGGGCGGTTCACCTTCAGGCTGTCGCAGTCTTGGATCTTCAAGACGACGTTCCGCACCGTCGTCTTGAGTCGCAGTACACCACATTGGCAGACGTCGATCTCATGGTGCTCGTACCCATATTGCTGAGCTTGCTCGTCATCCTGCGGACTCACCAATGGTCTCCTGCTTCCGAGTTCATCGCAATCGATTTTATAGGCGCTCTCATACTCGGACCTGGCACGCTCACGCTCATTCGGAGGACGGCAGTGCACCCCACAGAGTTGGATCCGGGTCCTGGATGTGCGGTGCTGATGGAAGACGACTTCACAGTGGTGATTCTGGGTAGCCAAAGAATCGTGGAGGCAGTTACCGAAGGTGGCTTCTACCTCTCTTTTGCAGATCCCCGACCCAGGCAAGGTGTAACCCCCATGACCGAGAGATGGCAAGAGAAGCAACTGTTCTCTGACCTCCTATACGGAGCGTTGGAAGGAGGATGTCGTGGAGTATGCGAGGCTATAGTGATGCGACTCTTGCATTTACACTCTGCTATTCCCAACCTCAAAAAGACAGCATACGTGGTAGTCATCGGGCGCATGATGGTCAAGGCATGCTGGTGGGGACTGAAGGCATCTATCAACGATTCCCTGCCACCAGTTACCGGAACGACGCCCCTTCGATCAGTAGCCAGGTTGACGGGGGAACTTCTGGGTCTACTGATTGTAGCGGCCTGTACTGCGTCTGCATCTTCCTCCACGATTTTGCTTCACGGTGTGTCACTCTTCGTCCAAACTTCCTACTTTGGGCTGTTCGCCAAGCTCGTCTTGCAATCTCAGAATTATGGTATTCGGACGGAGCGATTTCTCGATGCGTTAGGTCGTCCTTTGATAAGGAAGTGGCCGTTCTGCACACGGACATCGGCAGCAACTTTCGTTTGTCTCGTTCTTTGTCGGGATATTCCCCGGCCCGTCAGGAGCATCAATATTTTTGGCGTCTTGGACACCCTGATACCCAATCAACGGGATGTCTGGAGAGTGTGGAAGGAAAGGGTAGCCGATCGCATCGTACACGAAGAACGCATTACCTTTGCGCCGACCATACCTACGTTTCCTGACATGCGTCAAGAGCGTCTCAAACGTCTTTTGGACGAAGCTCAGTCCGCTTACGATAAATACCGCTCTTATCACCCTGACACCTCTAATGCATAGCGATGCCACGAAGCCGTCGTGTTCTGATTCATCCCTGTTTCCTTCGTAACTCCTGCTCCGATCGTTCAACTGTGATGTAACCTTTGCAAATGCGTTACCGTTACGATTATTCCTGCACATCATGCATCCGGGCGGTAAAATAACTAGAATGAACAGCTGTCGACCTCCCGGAGCTCGCTTCAAATGCGGCAGGTTCTGGACGAACATCCAGAGAGTCGGCAATTCGGGACAGGTCAAGGCATGATTGGAACTTTTGATCAATTAGGATTCGGTGAGTGGTATATTGCGTCAGCTAATAACTAATCGTCACAGGAAAGCCCTGATATATAATAAGGTCGACAAATTTTGAATCCCTGATATCGATAAGATAAAAATAACCTGAAATCAAAGTCCCAGATCTGGCCCTACCAGCGCGTGGGCTGCCGACTGCGTTCATATTTTCATTGACGCTAAATCAGTCGGGGAGAGAATAGGTGTACGCTCGTCATCCAAGATGTTAGACATCTGACCCTTATTCATCGCTTCCATACGATCCCGAATGACCTTGGACATTAAACCCGTCTTGTAGAGACCCTGGGTATGGTCCGGCTTCCAACTATCGGGAAGACGTTCCTGCGTCACCCAAAGGCGGAGAACCTCAAGGTCAAGACCTTTCTTGTCCGAGTCCTTGCCCCCCAAAACACCGATTGCGACTGCCATCTCACCCCGTGCGATTTCCGCCTGCCACCACTTCAATGGTTTTTCAAGTTCCGCTTCGCGCTTCACGCGAATGTTGGCGACGTCCTCTAGCGTCATGCGACCAGGGAGATACTGGCCACCCTGATGCAGTGCCGACTTCATCAAGGAGTTGCTGACTGCAACCGGTGCGTATTCCTCCTTGCCATGCGCGTCGAGATGGAAGAGGGATGCATCGTGCTCGATGCAATTGTGACGAGACAAGTCCCAAAGAGAGACTTTGCGGAGCTGCCCGAGGATGGCCCATCCACCAAAAGCGAGGATGAAGGCCAAGATCATCGACAACTGGTATCCTTCCCTGAGCGCCTGGTAGAGTTTGATCGGGCCGATATGCCTCCCATCCCTCGGCCTGTTCATGGGGTAAAGGTCGATGATGAGTGTCATGCTCAAACCACATGTCTTGAAACTTGACTTACAGAAAGCCGTGATTGGCAAGAGCGTTCAAGGCGGGGCATGGCGATCTCTTGTCGCCGGGCTGGGGTGGGCAGTAGGCATTGTTGACTCCTCTAACTGGGCATATCCCGGCGGCGTGTGAGTGGTGATCATGAGCGGGAACAGGGGAAGCGAGGTGTGAAGAAATGGGGGTCTCCATAATGGTTCGGGCCATGGTATCGACGGGAGCAGTGGCAGCGCGGCGCATGGCTAGTTTGATCAGTGGGCGTCAGAGGGAAGAGGTGATGAAATAATAGAACACAACGTGCGTATCTTATATATGGCATACTTGAAGGGGACGGACGATTAGATTCAACGGAGCTGTAATTGAATTTTTCTGCGTGGAAACTCGATCAAATCCTGTGTGATGAAATTGCACAGGGTTCCTGGCGGTACGCCGCGAAGCTGTGGGTTTACAATTCGCATTCCTACAAACACGACCATGATCTGCACACTGAATTTCCTCCGTGACGGCGTAGAGACCGTCCAGAAATCTTGTTGATCGATAAGAATGAATCACTGACGCGCTTGCTCGTATCATAAAACCTGGACGGTACGTGTATTGGCTATACTAAAAGATAGCGGGCCCGAAGTCTCGATCGAGTTGTTCACATTGACACTAGCGGCTGGAGGACCACTTTCCTCTGAGAGCCTTCATATGGATGGGTCCAACGTTAGCTCAACCGAGAGTCTCAGCTGATTCTCACGATATCGCTCATCATCGGCGCCGACCCAGTCGCCGCTTAACGACCGAATTCGATATAGATCACAATACGTACAGGATTTGGTCTTCTTGACCATGTCGGATGCTCCTACCCTGTAAACACCCTCCACAGCAAAAATACCATGCCACTGTACTAACGGAAGAGAAGGATCACCACATGCTAGCGTGATGCGCCCAGGTAAACAGTTCACTGCCTCAATTCCTGATTTGAAGCAAACTGGAAACTTTTGTCTTGTCCATTCCCGATCAGTATTTTCGGCGCTCGGGTGTATCCTTTCCCCGTTCCTCACTTGCTCCACAATGAGTCACGATACCATCAAACTTCCATCTGACGTAACGGCTGATGGAAATGAACGGCAGTCCAACTGCTCTTTCGCAACTGCTTAGCAAGTCCTCTCATTGGCTGTTAACTGTCTAAGCGATCCAAAAAAAAGTCTTACAGCATGACTTACTCACTGGGGGAAACCAGGGTAGTCGGCGGTGTGGCTCTACTTTACAGATGGACCTTCTGGACGAGATTGGGGGACCACAAAGAAGCGGGATTCAGAATTCGCTGAACATCGACAAATATGACTGGCGGCAGTGGCATATCGCTGAACCAGTCAGCGGTTCACTGCATCATGATAACTTACTTACCAGGCATGAACCCATGGGCCCAGAAGCCGAAAATTCGCCGACCAATAGCAAGCAGCCGTTCGATATTCTTGGAATCTCCCAGGAGTATCTGGTCAATGCCGCAAGTGCGGTGACACGCCAGACATGAACTTTCATGGAATACGGGAGTCAGGGGAACGTTTCAAGTTTGCGAGATTGCTGTATGGTAAAGTATGGCTCAGGACCCCTCCAACGTCAAGTTTAAAAATTTAAACACTCCTCTGGAGTCAAGGCCCCATGGGCTAAATGCTTGATGCGATTTTTTTTTCGTGAACGTTCTTTGTGGCAGGGGACATCATCCCCGTCCTGTCGTTCGACCACCATCCTCCTGTTGTACTCGTCGCTGCGCGCTTGGACAATGCCGGTTTCGTTTGGCTGAGTCCAGTGAGCAACTACGGCTGCGTGAGTGCCACAGGGACGGCATACATGGCCCTCGTGGTGGAAGACAGCCCTTGCACTCATGCCACAAGACGGACATCCATTTATGTCCCCCACCAACCAGACTACGTTCGCCGGTGCCCTCTTTGACAAGTTCCTTCTCGAACAGCCAACAGTGTTTAGAATTGCCTACCTTCGGTGTTATCGTCCTAGTGGCTGGAAAACTGAATGATTCCTATACTCTTTCGAAGGGGATGGGTGCCCGCGTTCTGACGCTTTTCCCATGGTCCGCTCCGATATTGTCGACCCGTGCTCAACGGATGGAGTAGAATATTTTCTAACTGGGATTGTTGGATTTTTCAGCTGGAACCTACATAGTTGATGTCTTCCTTTGTAGGGCTTGTGCTCCTGGTAAGTACATATACATACAAACCTTCGTCGACCGGCCGAGACTCCGTACTTTGTTTGGTTGTCCATGTCACGTGCCGCTCCAATGCAGTGTCTCGAGTCTCTCTACTGAATGTTTCTTTATTTAAGTTCTTACAACGTTGTGCACACTTTCATCTCATTCTAACAATTGCAGCATATTAAGAAGAATAAATTACCACCCATTTTTGTTCACAGTCCTGCACGAGAAACGCGATGTCGGATCCAGTAGCATCCAAGTCCACCTTCCTCTGCATGTATATGACGAACCATCCGGACACACTGGTCGCGTATGTCAAGCACTTTGGCAGAGTCCCCGGGAATGTCAGCTCCGCTGAGATGAAGTCTATCGACTGCAAGGTAAATTGGAATGTACTTCTGGCTCTGGAGATAAATCCGCATGAACACACGTCATCATATATCAGGGCATGAACCTCTCATACTCGCTCAAGAGCGGCGGTGTTAGCTCTGTCCACGTCAAGTTTGACCCACCACTTACTGGTTATGGCGACGTCAAGCCGAGACTACTTGCCATGAAAGCCGACGCACAAGAAGCTCTGGGAATGGTGCGTTCAATCATATCTCCCCGCTCGTTTAGAGAATTGCCATTTACTCAATTTATTGAACACCAGCTGAAATCTCCCAAGATAACATCATTTCGATTGCCATCCAGTGCCGCCCTCATCCTGTACGGCCTTCTCGGTGCGGCGTATATCAGCTGGGCGCCGCCACAAGGAATTGCTTTGCCGTTTATGCCGGCTAACGTTGCTGACATGGTATTTACCCCCGCGCGTGCGCTCGTGAATGCAATCGGATTTGAACCGTCTATGAGGAGTATTGTCCAGAGCACTGCGATCATACATGGCCTTGAGAGTTTTTACATGTGGTATCTTTGCCGATATTACGTTAAGGGGACCTTGGTGACAGTAAGCACGGGAGTGGGTTGTTTTTGTTTGTCACACTGACATATTTTCCTGCGACAGGTCACGTATATTTCTGCTACCTTTTTCTTTGGCTTCCCAATCTGGGTCGATCTCAAGAAGAGAGTCCAAGAGAAACGCATCGAGAGTGTCATGAAAGCAGAGTAACGTTCAAAAACACTTGCTACATGGACGCCTTTTTTTTAGCATATACTCACTGCCTGAGTAACTCGCAATATTTCTGACTTGGACTATCACGAGGGCAACGAAGCTTTCCGGAGACTAGCCATGACCTGTGTTATTGCCGACATACCTGAAAATCCAACGTTCGTTCCGGTGATCGCCGTGGCGCACGCCACCTGATGCTTCGGCCGTTTCAGGCGCTGCTTCATGATGGGGAGGAGCCCGGTGAAAGAGCAATACGCCGAGATTTTTAGGTCCTAGGATAAGAAATAAATCTCTCTCATGGTATTGAAGTACGAAAACCACTCGTCGACCATGCCAACACATGTCACATCGAGTTGTCACTTGAATACGCATCCATTTTGCACCCTTATAATCGATCACGTAGCTTTGTGAGCCTTGCTGCACTGACTTGTAAGCATGGAATCACGGAAGATCAATGATTTGGTCAGATACCTTGGCGACGGGGCTCTTGCAACGGAAGTATTGCACTGCCAGTTCTCACGTGAGAGGCGTAGTAATCAATCACGAGTACTAGTACAGCCGCTTGGTTATGTGTATGGTTGCATTGGTCGCAGTTACTGTAACTAATCGAAGCCGCATCAGTGTGTGCACAGAAGGCGTCGAGAGTCGGCGCCTATTCCTATTCTAAACTTGTTGCCCCACGGAGTACCGTACCACAGCCCACTGGCATTTGTGAAAGTGTGAATGGAGACCAGCCGTTGCAATTAGCAACAAAGGAAATCAAGCGTCCTGCGCCACCTACGTGCTAGGAGACGTAAACAATGTCTGGAGTCTGGATTAATCATTACAGACCTGGGCCCCGATGCCAGTGTTTTTCCCGTTGAATCTACGTCCTAGACTGTTGTAATAGCATCAAGCTCCTCGCGAACCAGTCTCTGAACCTTCCGCGGCTACCTTTGATGTCGTGGGACCGATGAGTCGGATCTGAAGAGCCGGCGCCTCATGCCCGCGCGAATTCCGTGTCTAATTATACGTGCAGTCAGCACAGCGCCTTGCAGGCTTGCACCCTCGCAACCATCAGCGCATCAGCCGTCCAGGAGACAGCATTGCTCAGCACCGCGAATGGTCCTAGCGGTGAACCCACTCCACATGCTACAAATAAGCGGAACCAGAAGATGGTCCAGCTCAGGCTCCTGGTTGACCTCCCTTCGTCTTGCTTCTTTCGTTCTTATTGTTCCGGGCAGGTACCCGTGATTGTTTTCTCGATCCACGTTCATTTCATTTGAAAACGAAGCTATAATGTCGAGTTCATACATTACCCCCACGGAGGCTCTTTTGCAAGTTGCCAAGCAGCACCCTTTCAAGGCTGCCGTCAAGTGCAGAGAGGATCAATGGTCATACGCAGCCATTTGGACTCGTGTCAGGCAGATCGCTGACAAAATCCCTGACCTTGGTGATACCGGGAAACCAATTGGCCTTCATATGGGGTGAGTTTTGTGGTCATACCTAATCAAAAATGACCTCATTTTGTCTTAGCCTCGAGATTGACTACGTTGCTGCGGCTCATGCGATCTGGCTCTCTGGCCGCACCGTTGTCTTTCTTTCCTCAAAGTGGACACCTGAGGTTCTCCAGGCTGTCCTTGAGCGTGCAAACGTGCACCTCATCCTGTTTGGCTCTTCAGAGCCATCGGCTATGTCTGGGGTCCGCGCTGTTTCTACCTTCAGTCTCGTCGAATCCCAACACCCTCCGAGCAATGTGGTCCCTCCTTCTCCCTCGGAAGCGGTCAAAGTAGTTCCCTTGATTTGTTCCATCACCCCCACAAGTGGAAGCACTGGGGTACCCAAGAGCATCGTTTACCCCATGCGCAGGAGCTTGGAAGTACTTTCAGAGGAGTCCTCTACTCTCCTCCAGCCCATGGATGGACAATGGCTTCGCGGTGGAACGGTCGGTATTTCTCTTCGATATCGGCTGAAGTGGGATGCTGACGCAACATGTGAAATAGACGTTCCTGCGCCCGCTTTTCGAGATTCGTCGCTTCATGTTCAATCAGACAACGTTGTACCTCGATCCATCGACCTCCGTGGCAGATCAATGCACTGCCCTGTGCGAGGAGCTTGAATCGATACACAACTCTCAGTTGCTCCGAGTTCATTTCACACCCAGTGTCTTCCGTGCGTTCGCTGACTTCGCTCAAATGCGCGCCGCGGGATCTCAGCTTCCAAATGGCTTCAACCGTGTCTACTGGATGGTTATCGGCGGTGAATCTCTCAGCATTCGTGACCTTGAGCTGGCGCGTGTCATATTCCCAAGTGCGACAGTTGCCTGCAACTATGCTGTAAGTTCTTTCGCGAGTTTACTCCAAATTTTTTTCTCATGGTCTGTCTAGTGTTCCGAAGTCGGTTTCGCGGGTATCTCGCAAATGTTTATTCGCCCAACCGATCCTATGCCGTCTGTAATTTCGTTTGGCCCCACACAAGGTTGTACAGACCTCGTCCTTCTTAACGAGTCGCTTTCTGTCATCCCTAAGACAGAAGATGGCACTACTGGTATTGTCGCATTCATTACGCGTCAGAGCGCAACCCACTATCTGGCCAACGAAGAAGCATCTCGTCATATGTTCCGTCCATGGAACGAAGACCATATACTTCTCTATACGGACGACATTGGTTGCATGCAGGCGGACGGCACCATCGCTATCCGTGGTCGTAGTTCGCGCAATGTCAAGGTCAACGGTTTGTTCGTTGATCTGGATTACGTCGAGCGCGCATTGGCTCCTGCCTTTGCTGACAAATCGCTCAACGTCACCAGTTTCAAGCTTGTCAAGTCGTGTGCAACCGAGAAGATCGTTCTCTTTGCCAGCACTGAGACCACCGATGCCTTGTTCATCCTTAAACATGCTCGTGACAGCCTACGCGTCTCTCTCAACGATGATCTTGCGATGGTCATCAGTTCCGTGCGTTGTATCCCGGAGATGCCGTTCAATGCATCGTACAAGATCGACCTTGCTGCACTTCAGAAAATGGCTGATTCCGTGGAGTCTCTCGCGCCTGGCCTCTCCGCCGAGCTCCCCGCTATCGATTCTCCCGCTTTCAAGGTTGATACCCTCGCTGAGAAGATCGCAGCCGAGATTGCCAAGCTGTCAAAGTCTTCGGAGACCGTCTCAACGGACATGCCGCTCCTCTATTCGGGTCTCAACTCCATCACTGTAGTGCGCCTCTACATGTGGTTGCAGTCCGAGTACGACTACGCAGAAGAGATGACGCATTTGTTCGAAGAGGAAGTCACAGTTCAAGTCCTCGCCACCGAAATCCTGAACGAGGTTACCGACGGGCCGGATGTTGATATTCTTGCCGAAGAAATTGCTGCTGAGATCACGAAGTTGTCCAAGTCAGCCGAGGCCATCCCGAAGGACATCCCTCTCCTCTATTCGGGGCTCAACTCCATTACCATGGTCCGCCTCCACATGTGGTTACAGTCCGAGCATGACTATGAAGAGGAGATGTCTCACCTATTTGACGAGGAGGTTACAGCCGAGGTCCTGGCGAAAGAGATTCTAGGCCACGACAATGAGGTGGAGGATGGAAAAACGGAATCCAGCACAGACACCGTCGTCGAGGATGGCGCTTCCGAGGTTCATATCCTCGAGAAACATTCGGACATCACGACCGAAGATTCCGTCCTCGTAGAAGCCGTCCCCGAACCCGACGTCCAAGTCTCAAATGGGCCAGTTCACGACTCCATAGCTGAAGATGACGTTCCAGATATTTACATCGTTGGTCCCCCAGATGATGAAACATGTTATCCCGCCGACGAAGACGCCGCCTGCCAAATCCTCGTTGTCAAGGAGAGCGATTCAGATCATGAAGTCGAGGAGGTGGAAAGTGACAACGAAGTTGTCATATCGTACCGCCAGCCAAGGAGTCCGTTGCCCAAACTGATATCTCCCTCGCGCTGTGCCTTCCCTTTCAACGACATCCCCGAGTCCCCTTCACTCGACTACTCTCCTCTCTCATCCATGTTTTCGTCATGGATCACACCGTTGCGAGGCCTGGAAATGAGGCGGCCGCTGTTGGATTCAGTCCTTATGACGCTGGTTGTCTAACGTGCATATGCCGAGCCACGAAGATAGCTTATCGGACTATAATATGTAACATCCAGATAGTGTAAGACTAGCCTGGTATGCTCGAATCGATTTCAAGGCCAACAGGGCAACTTGAAATAATTCCCTGATCGTGATTCAAATAATCGTGACCCAGCTCAATCGATCAAACGTCATAGTTTATTGTTGACCGGGACATCGGAGCCCTCCTGGCAGCTAGTTATGTACTTGGCAAGGCTTCTCATTGGAGTCATAACGCAAGTACTTCCATGCCATGGGTCCGACCGAGAACCGGATCCACGTTAGCCCGGACCGCTGACCCCAGGCAAAGTTGATACCGACTGCCATCAGCATTTCTCAAGTTAACTCATGTATACAAGCTGCAGGATCACCCATGTTCCCTAACTTTACCTGCATGCTTGGTCCAGACCGCGTTGTAAATTATCTGGTGGTGTCCTGAGAAAACGTCTGTTGCCGGTGCTCGGGCGAGCGGAGCTGGGAGCTCCGCGGAGAGGAGATTGAAATTTTGGAGTCTGATGATGGAACCCATGCCGTCATCTTCCCCGAATCTTATCTCCGGCAACAAATTCGGTGTACGAGCAGCCCGCCACGATGATACCCATGGTCTTAGGCCGAACTGACACGAACTTGAACAGCAGAATACTATACATATTTGCGAAACCAAAGGCTATATACGCTGGCCAAAGGGCAGGGGACGAGGTAAAAAAAAAAGTGTGGGTACCAATCCTCTCTCTACCGTATGCTCTTTAGTGAGGAAGCTGAACCGTGACTTGGTAGTGACGAAGTGCTCGACTGAGGTATCCGTACATCCTCTCCAGCCTTTGAACACGGAGAATGAACAACTGGATCAAAGCAAAGGACTACATCAGTGGAGGAGCTCAACGGTCAGGTGTCCAATGTCCTCACCTGCGACGTGGGATCTTCCACATGGTGAAGGGAGCTCTTCAGTTTTCGTACGTCCGCCGTGATCTGAAACACGATGCCAGTAAGTGTGCGCCAATTTCCCGGTGCAAACGTTCTAGGACGCACCGCGGCCCAAACATTTGCAAAGATCCCTAGCTTCA
>JBBPMW010001142.1:0-11572 GCA_038090535.1 Tylopilus alboater | reverse complement strand
CGTGTACCTGGAGAGGGAGAGGACGCGAAAAGCGATGGATGCTCCTCGCTGAGAGCTGCAGATGCTGCAGCGAGGTGGCAAGAAGCAAAGAGCCGCGCCGCCTCGCTTACTCATGCACGGACTAAATTCTAGGAAGATCACACACGGTGCTCTGCCCAGATCAATGACAACTTGTTGGAGGTACACAAACGGTATGCGGTCACCTCAGCTGGTTCTCAACCACTGAAGCGAGCATCCTTATTACCCACACTAATACCGTGCTACTGGCAGTGTACAGGACCCCAGGAAATTTCTTGATCATTTCGATTCATCAATAACTCCGACTCTGCTGGCTTCTCTTATTATTCGAGTTTCTTTCGGGGCCACGGACTTGCTCGTCTCTGTTCCTCTCATTGGTGTTTGCAACAAATTCCAGGTTAGTAGTAACCAGGGCGCAACAACCAGAGTTGGACCAGGCTGACTCTGGCAAGTACTTTTTTTCGTTCAGAAGCTGGCGAATAACGGCGCGCCGTCCCCCTTACACTTCATCCGCACTTAGCTTAGCTGGATCGGGAGGAGGGAGGAGGGTAAACCGCTCTCCATTTCAAGTTGGAGGTACCTTCATGCTGTAAGACATTTTTCGCTATCGGTCAGGCGCTCATCAGTTAATGATAATATGGCAAAATTAGTTAAGAAGGGGTTGTCGAACCGCCGTTCATTTCTGCCCCTCTGCCGATTAGTATTATAGAAGAGCAATAGGCATCTGTGGCCACGTACCTCGCAGGCCCGGCGTACGACTGTGTCAACCTCGTGTGCTGTCGATTGTCATGCTTGGAGCTTGGAGCTTGAAGTTTGATCCACCCTGAAGTAAACCCCACAGACTGCGGGTCGTGACCGTGCCAGCGGAGATGACACCACATTCGCACCCGTCGGACTGATATAGTCAACTCCCTTGTAACGCATACCCATTCGGAGACCTCTGACACACGACAGACTAAAAATTACACTAGACTCTCAGTGGTTAGTTTGTAATACGACTTCTAGACTATCTACTCCATTGGATTGGTAATCGGGCCGGCAGAGCTGCCAGAAGGGGTGTGCGTTATAAGGGAGTCGACTGTATACACCCACTAATCGGTCAACGATATCGCCACCCTTTACCATACAACCGAATGGTGAGTCTAAACTCTTGGAATCTTGCGCTCCCCTGACCTCCAGCTAGTGTATGATGGACAAGGCTGGGGCACTGTACTACTCTCCCGCTTCGCCTGACATGAAGGACCTCGACGAGCTCAAGCCTGTGGAAGAAGGATTGTCGCAAGCTGAACGTGTTGCACTAGAGGGCATCGTCTGGAGGAAGCTTGACAGATGGGTTCTCCCGTTATGCACCAGCTTCTTTTTTCTCTCGTTCTTGGTATGTTTGTAAACTCCATCTGAAGCTCGTACAAACGATGCGTAGGACAAAACCAACATCGGGAATGCGCGTGTAGCTGGCATGCAGAAATCACTGGCCATTTCGAATTACCAGGTATGTTAAGCGCTCGAGTTCATTTGCTTCCCTGCTTATTGATTTTTCATAGTACACCGTGGCTCTGACAGTAACCTATGTGTACGTGTGCAAATCTTTTGCAAACCTGAGCACTAGCCCACATGTACCAGTCCTTATATTGCCGCCGAGCTTCCATCCACCTTGCTCTTGAAGGTGAATCGCACCACCGTTGACAGTACAGCTAGTCATAAATTTCGACACCGCAGTATGTTGGACCCAACCTTATGCTCCCCGCTATGGCCACTCTCTGGGGTGTAGTATCCGCCGCACAAGGTGGTCATCTGTTTTGTTATCTCGAATTCAGACATTTGCTTATAGGAATTCAAGGACTCGTCAATAACTATTCAGGGTTGCTGACATGTCGGTTTTTCCTGGGGTTGATAGATGGTACCGTTCGAGTATTCGAAAGCATCGTGCTCTCCATTCATTAGCAGGCTAGGTGGACTATTTCCTGGCATTGTTCTCTTTCTCTCTTGTTTCTATCCCCGGAAGAGACTGCAAATACGGTATACATGGATTCAGCTTCGCGGTATATGATCCAATGTTCTTCCTAGAATTGCGGTTTTTCATGCGTCAGCATCATTATCGGGGGCTTTCTCCGGATTGTTGGCCGCGGCCATCGATCGGATGAATGGAAAGGGTGGTAAGCCAGGATGGGCATGGATATTCATTCTGGTACGTTGTGCATCGATTGTGTCGTGAAATGCCGCTCATTTGTCTTTATAGGAAGGCATGTTTTCCTTCGTTTTTGGATTAATCTCTTTTGTCCTCCTTCCTCGCTCTCCTGAAACGGCACGATTCTTGACGAAGAAAGAACGAGAATATGTCATCTCTACCCTGAAACACGCCGGTTCTGTGTCTGAGGACGAACACAACGACCGCTTCAGCTGGACAGAAGTTGTTAGAACGGCCATATCCCTGCATGTATGGCTCCTTGCCATCGTCTTCTTCCTAGACGGTAATATCCATAAGCTCTCCATTTAGCCTTGATTGACAAGAGTCTTATCAGGCACGATGCTGTTTGGACTGGCTTAGTGAGCTCGGCCCTAGGTCTATCTGGTTCTTGCTAATACTGAGATGATGGTAGCTTTGAACCAACGATTGTTGCTGGTCTCGGCTATTCAGGCAAATATGCTCAACTCATGAGCGTACCCCCATTCGCGACAGCCTTTGTTTGTAAGTATTCCAAGACGATCTCGCACGTACACATACATTAACCACCCTCAAAAGTGTCGTTCATCTCGGCCATTCTGTCGGATCGCTACCAGTGTCGTGGATATACCGTGATATTCTTTTCTCTTCTAGAATTAATTGGTTTCACCATGTTTTACGGTATGTTGAAGCCATCCATCATAAAGCGATGAATTCCTGACCGACCGATGCCACAGCAAGTACATCAAGCCACATCCGCTACGGGTCTCTTTTCTTCTCCATCCCTGGGGCGTATTGTGGGGGGCCAGCAGTAATCACGTGGTTGGCGAACAACAGCGCACCGCACGTCCGGCGTGCAACCGCTGTGGCCGTGTGTTCCAGCATGACCCAGGCGGGTGGTATACTTTCCACCTGGCTCTTTGGATCGCTCTCTCCCGCCCCCAACTATACGACGGCGACGATCACGTTCATCGTCATGTCTATCTGCAAGGTGGTCCTCTCTACCTGCAACTTGGTGTACCTGTGGCGAGAAAATCGGTTGAAAGCGGAGAAGAGGCAGATAATGAGTAAGGAAGAGGAGCCGGAGGGACTTGGAGATCGTAGCGCGTGGTTCATATATAGCCTGTAGATCGTGAGTTTCGTGTACAAGTCTTGGGTATACGTGATATTGGCTCGTTGATTGATGTTCTCTGAAGCGGGAATCAATTCGGGATGGTCTCCAGGTGGATGCCAGTAACACACCCCATGGGTTGGCTATACGACGGAACGGGTATTATAGCCTCAGTAATATGAACATATCGTTGAACGTTGAACTAGTACGATTGTGGACGACTAATTAACATACACGGCGTATGTGTACTTAGGATGATTTAATTGAATCATGGTGTGCGAATGCTCACTAGGCACGTGACGACTCAAGGGTACCCGGTACGCTTCGCAAGGGGGCCAGAGGGCTTTCCAAACTCGTGCAACGTCTGGTCAACGTGCGCGAGGCTCATCCCATCCTGGACGTCCGGTGGCGCTAGTGCTGCCGCTGAGAGCTTCGTCAACCACGAAGAGCAGGTATTCCGCCATACCAGCGTGCCCCCTAACGATACCAGCGTACAGTGGTGTTTGAATGAATTACGTGTCTGCACATTGCAACTAGAAGTGATGAGGGCCTTGACAATATGCAGGGCCACCGTTAAGCGTGTTTGTTTTCGCGGTTATACTAGATACTTGCTTTGTATCCCAATAAACAGGATGCCGGCGGATGGACGCAGGACGTTCAGCAAGGGGTTGCATGTGTCGAGGTCCGTGAATGTCGACTCACGCTAGTATACTTACGGTGTGCGGTAGCACAGCCACCACATTACATAATCACATAGTACAATTCAGGTGACCTTTTGGCGGTCCTGTAATTCAAAGACACTGATTTCCCAACCACTGACTCCGAGTCACAGGCTGAGGTGCGTATCCTTATTACCCACACTAATACTGGAAATTGGTAAATTATCTGTTAAGCAGTGTGCAGGACCCCCTGATTGTTCCGATGGTTTATGTGGTCACCAACTTTAGCTCTGGTGACACTGCTGGCTTCTCGTACCATATTTGAGTTCCTTTTGGGGCCACAGACTTGCTCGTCTGTTCCTCTCATTCGTGTTTGTAAACTGTGAATGTCATTCATACTTTTTATGCTGCGATGTGCTAACGAGGATTGTTTCTGCAATCTTGATTCCTCATCAGAGTTCTTGGCCTGCCTAGGGCTCCATTGTCGCAGATTACACCATTACACTGGTTTAGAGGTTATACGCCAAATACATTGATAACTATTGCATTTTTAGTCGCGCTGTTGTGACTTGCAAGATTGCAACAAATTCCAGGTCAGTAGTAACCAAGGTGCAACAACCGGAGTGTTTGATCAGGCTGACTCTGGCAGGTACTGTTTCGTTCAGAAGCCGGCGCGGCATGCCGTCCCACTTGCACTTCAGCCGTGACTTACACAGCTGGGTTTGGACTCGGGAGGACGGTCTGCCCCTCCGCCAATGTATGGTGTAGAAGAGCAATGCACCTGTGGCCACGTACCTTGCAAGCCCAGCGTACGACCGCGTCAACCTTGTGTCTGGTACGTGCATCGCCATTAATTGTCATGCTTAAAACTTGAAGTTTGATCCACTTTGAAATACCCCACGGACCGCAGGTCACCATGCCAGCGGAGATGACTCTGTTAACACGGCAAGATCCGACGATTCTTGCCATGCCCACGCAATGCAAGCTCACATTCTCACCCGTCGGACCCTGATACATGCTGTATACACTAGCATCTGTCGAGCAGTCTCAAAACGTAATGATTTTGAGGATGCTTTTGCACGATTCCTGGGCCTGGCTGGCTGGTCCAGTAGCAAAAGAGGGAATTATCTGATGGATACCGTATTTGGGAAGGGTTGGGCCATAGTTTTGGCCTTCTTCGCCGCCGGTCGATGATAGCGCCACCCCAACGCCACCCTTTACTACACAATCAAGTGGTGAGTCTAAATCATGCGATCTTGCGCTCCCCTGACCTCCAGCTAGTGTATGATGGACAAGGCTGGGACATTGCACTACTCTCCCGCTTCGCCTGACATGAAGGACCTCGACGAGCTCAAGCCTGTGGAAGAAGGATTGTCGCAAGCTGAACGTGTTGCACTAGAGGGCATCGTCTGGAGGAAGCTTGACAGATGGGTTCTTCCGTTATGCACCAGCTTCTTTTTTCTCTCGTTCTTGGTATGTTTGTAAACTCCGTCTGGAGCTCGTACAGACGATGTGTAGGACAGGACCAACATCGGGAATGCGCGTGTAGCTGGCATGCAGAAATCGCTGGCCATTTCGAATTATCAGGTATGTTAAGCGCTCGAGGTCATTCGCTTCCTGGCTTATTGAATTTTCATAGTACACCGTGGCTCTGACAGTAACTTATGTGTACGTGTGCAAAGCCTTTTCAAACCTGAGCACTAGCCCACATGTACCAGTCCTTATATTGCCGCCGAGCTTCCATCCACCTTGCTCTTGAAGGTGAATCGAACCACTGTTGACAGTACAGCTAGTCATAAACTTTGACACTGCAGTATGTTGGACCCAATCTTATGCTCCCCGCTATGGTCACTCTCTGGGGTGTAGCGTCCGCCTCACAAGGTGATTAGCCGTTTTGTTATTTCGAATTCAGACATCCGCTTATAGGAATTCAAGGACTCGTCAATAACTATTCAGGGTTGCTGACATGTCGGTTTTTCCTGGGGTTGATAGAAGGTACCGTTCGAGTATTTGAAAGCATCGTGCTCTCCATTCACCAGCAAGCTAGGTGGACTCTTTCCTAGCATTGTTCTCTTTCTCTCTTGTTTCTATCCCCGAAAGAGACTGCAAATACGGTATATATGAAATCAACGTCACGGTTATAATCCAACGCTATTCCTAGGATTGCGGTTTTTTATGTGTCAGCATCATTATCGGGGGCTTTCTCCGGATTGTTGGCCGCGGCCATCGACGAGATGAATGGAAAGGGTGGTAAGCCAGGATGGGCATGGATATTCATTCTGGTACGTTGTGCATCGATCGTGTCGTGATATGCCGCTCATTTGTCTTTATAGGAAGGCATGTTTTCCTTCGTCTTTGGATTAATCTCTTTTGTCCTCCTTCCTCGCTCGCCCGAAACGGCACGATTCTTGACGAAGAAAGAACGAGAATATGTCACCTCTACCCTGAAACATGCTGGTTCTGTGTCTGAGGACGAACACAACGACTGCTTCAGCTGGACAGAGGTTGTTAGAACGGCCAAATCCCTGCATGTGTGGCTCTTTGCTGTCGTCTTCTTCCTCGGCGGTAATATCCATAAGCTCTCCATTCGGCCTTGATTGACAAGAGTCTTATCAGGCACGATGCTGTTTGGACTGGCTTAGTGAGCTCGGCCCTCGGCCCATCCAGTTCTTGCTAATACTGAGATGATGGTAGCTTCGAACCAACGATTGTCGCTGGTCTCGGCTATTCAGGCAAATATGCTCAACTCATGAGTGTACCCCCATTCGCGACAGCCTTTGTTTGTAAGTATTCCAAGACGATCTCGCGCGTGTACATTCACCACCCTCAAAAAAGTGTCACTCATCTCTGCCATTCTATCGGACCGCTACCACTGTCGTGGATTTACCTTGATATTCTTTTCTCTTCTCGAATTAATTGGCTTCACCATGTTTCACAGTATGTTGAAGCCATCCATTGGAAAGCGATGAATTCCTGACCGATGCCACACACAGCAAGTACGTCAAGCCACATCCGCTACGGGTCTCTTTTCTTCTCCATCCCTGGGGCGTATTGTGCGGCTCCAGCAGTAATCACGTGGTTGGCGAACAATAGCGCACCGCACGTCCGGCGTGCAACTGCTGTGGCCGTGGGCTCCAGCATGACCCAGGCGGGTGGTATACTTTCGACCTGGCTCTTTGGATCGCTGTCTCCCGCCCCCAACTATACGACGGTGACGATCACGTTCATCATCATGTCCATCTGCAAGGTTGTCCTCTCTACCTGCAACTTGGTGTACCTGTGGCGAGAAAATCGGTTGAAAGCTGAGAAAAGGCAGATAATGAGTAAGGAAGAGGAACCGGAGGGACTTGGAGATCGTAGCGCGTGGTTCATGTATAGCCTGTAGATCGTCAGTTTCGTGTACGACAAGTCTTGGGGTATGCGTGGTATTGGCCCGTTGGTTGATGATGCCTGAAGCGAGAATCATAGCCTCAGTAATATGAATATATCGTTGAACGTTGAGCGCTGAGCCAGTATGGTTATGGATGACTACCATTGCTAATCTAACCACCTTAATGTACATGCACTGTGTACGTATGCTTAAAAGGATATAATCCTTGAATCATTCTGTGAGCAAAATCAAACAAAGGAACGGGAAATAGTGTGTAAATGCTGACTAGGGACGCTACGACTCAAGAACACCTGACGCGCTTCGCAAGGGCCAGAGGGCTTTCCAACTTCGCGCATCGTCTTGTCAGCATGCGCCTCATCTTGTCCTGGACGTCCAATGGTGCCAGTGCTGCCGCTGAGACGATGTCCCCAAGTCAGGCTTCGCCAACCACTGAGAGCAGGTATTTCGCCACACCGACGTGCCCCCTGACGATTGCGGCATACAGTGGTGTGCGTCTGGCCGAATTATGTGTCTGCACGTTGGAACCGGAAGTGACGAGCGTCTTGACAATATGCAGTGCCCCCATTAAACGTGTTTGTTTTCGCGATTATAGATACTTGCTTTGTATCACGGTAAACAGAACGACGAAAGGACGCGGGACGTTCAGCAATGGGCGGTACTCCGGGATCATGATATGCCCATATCCCAAGGCGATGTGCATCGTGGAGGGGTGTTTCCACACGAATGTCGGACGCCGCAGGATCCGCATTCAACGAAGAGTAGGAACACCTTGAGAGTATCGTCGTCATCCCGAGTTTGAAAAGGCGACACGTGTTGCAACATGTAACGCTGTGTCTCCCATTTAAAGTGCCCTCGCATGGACGCTAGCTCCTTGATCTATGAGGCACTTGATCATGGGTAATCTCCGTCTGTGCGTATTCAATGCAACGAGCAAGGCATTGAGAGGCAAAAAAAAGATCATTATCGTGTAACAGAGATAGGACCGCGCTGAATGGTGAGGTCAAGGGGAGTTTTTCATGAGATTGAATTACCTTCGAGGGGATCGCAGTGATGATTAACCTGGCTCTTTTTTTTTTTTTTTTTAATCTTTTAAAAAAAAAAAAAAAAAGCAGTCGGGGCTGCATTCTACATAACATTATCGCCAGGCAGGATCAGGTGGATCTGCGAAAGCGTTAGCTTAAACTTTGCACCAGCATCAGAGAACAGTTGCATCGTACGGCATCAAATCCGCCTGCCTTTAGTTGGTCAATGTACGACAAGTTTTTTTGCGAGATACCGGTCGAACGCAACATAGAAGCCGTGCGAAATAAACGGTTGGAAATCACCACCCTTGCCATCGGCAGGTCGTGGCCCACAACGCGCCCGTCCGCAGGTCAGTCTTCGCCGCGGATTCCTTCGTGCCTGGAAGGTAAAGGAGCGACGTGCTGGCTGAAAAGCATTGCGGCTCGGGCGACGATGACGTCGTGTCTGGTGGTGTTCAGTGTGACCCCTGCCTGGAAAAGACATGATTCTCAATGCTCGTGACAACGGTGACATCCAGCGTGCCAATATCATCCTATTCCGGCGAATTCGACCCCGAAACCGATAACGAAATAGGTGAGACACCTTGTATATTGGTAAACGATTGGCGTGTCGATGATGGGGGCAGCATTCTTTGCGTCCTCCTCGAGGTAAGGTCGGAAGGCTTGGCATGAAATTCTTCCCGTACCTACGCGCGTAAAGTCATTTTTGATATTCTGCACTCGATCGGTACCTGACACGCACCATGTCCAGCCTTGTCCAAAAACAGACCTGAATGAAGTTACAGCAAGGATGATCCCTGCAATGAGAGCACCATACTTCATTTTCAAATAATTTAACCTAGTGAAATGACACCAGGGGGTCAAGGCGAGCAAATTAATGGGCCACAATCGAGCATCTCTTACACGAATAATCCCCCCTGTTCACGTCACCGATCATGGAATGGATGCAGGTGGAACCGAACGTGCTGGCGCCAGGGCCCCACCGCAAGTAAACATGTAATGAGGTCTAAAGCAACATGGTCGAGGCCGTGCGTGAGTGGCCTTCTGGATTCTGGATTCGTTTGGAAAATGGGCATAGTCGACGTGTCGGCGCTGATTCGACGATGGCAGTACGTAGATGCGGCAACCGTTCGGTGATACTAACCTGAATTCGGCGCGTCCTACTACTACCGTTCAGTCTGCTTAGCAGAGCAGGGCCATTCAAGGTACTGATTAGAGGGGCGGAATTAAAGTTGTCAACTTGAATCCGTGGCCGCATCTCCGAAATGAGCGGCCCATCAGATGCCCAACTCTTTTCGCGCCTAAGCGAGCCCTCAGTGATCTGATTGGTCCATGAGCACCCGAAGTGTGATCCTGGTTACAGCGTGAAGAGGTGACCACCAAAAGAGTCCTCCTTGCTTGTCGGAAGGGACGCCGATGAGTCGAGCCCATACTTAACGTTATCGCTTGCTAATTCTCTGTAAGCCATTCGATCGAGGGTCCTACGCCGGGTCGACGGCTGACAAGGGAACGATCGTCCCTGTGCTGTTTCCAATCAGAAGGATAATTTACCTAGTGGCATGTGTTGCAGTCCCGAGATCGCTGATGCTATGTCAAATTTGGGGCTTATCGCGGAAGGTCAACCCAACTTGAGGACCCGTTCAATGCGGACAAGGTCCCTGGCGCATAAACGATCAAACCTTGTGTGGATTGCCCCCCCCTAGATAGTGGCGATTGCACTTGACTTGAGTTGTCTGGTTCAACGTTCGACGCCACTTCGATCTGGCTAAGCGGGGGTCCGTTGCCATCGGTAGTAATGGTACTGTCGCTGAACTACGCGTGCCATCATCATAAATGCGAGTCGGAGGAGCGGGGAATCCCGAGCCGTTCAGGGCTGTAAACAGCATGACTACTCCCCACTCGGATCTATCCGTCGACCCTCCTGGTGTAACGTTAACCGATATCGATCCATAATAGCGACATAGACTCGGATAGCATGGCGCGAGTCGCAGTTGCAGAGGTGGACCTCCGCGCCGTACTGATTGCACTGAAGAAAGAAAATCCGACACTCGGTGTCGTAAAGATCCATGCCCTGCTACTCGAAGCGCATCCGACGTGGGCTGTCAGCGAAAAACGCGTCCGAAAGATCCTGCAGAGCGAAGGACTCGTCGCGACCGATAACGCCAAGGACAGTCCACCGATCGCAAATCACACCCCCGTGTCCCGTCTCAACGAGAGCTTGGACGTGACGAGATGGAGCAGCAAAGTCAAGGTTCACTACTTCAATTCGATCAAAGGCAAAGGTCTCGTCGCCACAGAAAAGATATCCGAGGGCGAGGTCGTGTGGAAAGAAGACCCCTTCGTATTAGCCCCCGAATGGTGTGTCTTGCGTCGTTCGAGCTACTGCCAAAGAGCTGCGAGATTCACGCTATCACACAGGGATATGTACGACTTGCAAAAGTCCTCCGGGGCGTGTGCGTCCTGCTCTACCCCTCTGGGGAGCCACTCGTCGCTTCATCTGCCCTGCTCGGCGTCAGCGCCCTCGACACCATGCCCAGCCACGTTCTGCAACCGCCTTTGTCGCGCGCAATCAGAGAAAGTGCATGCCCTTCTCTGCCCTGCCCGTAATCCAGCGTCAATCGCCCTCCTCAAGTTTGCGCGCAACGTCGAGTGGATGGCCCTCCACGCACTCGCGCAGTGCACCAGCAGGCTGTTACTCTCCGCCCAGAGAGATGACGGCACATTCGATGAAGACCTTCAAATCATCCAGGGTTTTGCTGAGCTTGGCATGGAAGAGCGTTTCCGAGCACTTCGGTGTGTGTCATCTCGCCGATCTCCCCGGCGCATCCAAATTGATATCGGGAAAGAGACGAAAGCGTAAAGCCCGACCGAGAAAGCTGGCAAAAAGCCCACGAGCTGTACCTCTGCGCGTTCAATGCGCCAAAGGCGTCGGACGAACAGAAAAAGCTCGCGAGGATACTGAAGAAACCGGTCCCAGAGTCGATGCAGAGAGACCTCTTCGCGTATGACGCCTTCCTGCGCGGATTGGGTCGCATGAGCCTTAGTCAGTGTGCCCCTGTGCTCCTTATCCCCGCGTCCCCCCTGTGGCTGAATGGCAACCCTAGATCTCGAAGCGCACGGCGGCCTCTACACGCTCCACTCCCACCTCAACCACGCATGCATGCCCAACATCTCCGTACGCCATTTCGATCAGCACACCGCCCTCTCGCG
>JBBPMW010001140.1:0-11582 GCA_038090535.1 Tylopilus alboater | reverse complement strand
CTTGAAATTGTAGTTGGCGAGTGTTGGAACCTCTCTCCAACATGATGGGTACTCAGACCTGTCACACAGGTATGGAGGAATATTCCGAGCTGTTCTTCAACAGATATTTCACGGTGTGATCTCTTGAAGCCGTTCTCGACCAGGACCTGAACAAGCACATTGAAAACGTCATGGGTAATGCCAAGGGACGTCTTGATGCGATCTGGGTGGCCGTTAAGGAGTTCCAGGATCCAGCCTTCGCCAGTCAGAATCGAAGTGTGATACGGGATTTTTTCGGCCGTTGAAAGAAAGAGTAGACAGTAGTAATAGGTTATGTGAGTGATTACCATTGTCAGGAGTAGGAAGAGACGCCATCGACGGTCCAGTTCAGTGCAAACAATGATTTGAGACTCGAGATCCATGGGAGGTCGTTGCGAACAGTCGACAATCTTGCCATCTGCAATCGATCAGTTGGGTAAGCAAGCCGGCGAACTCCAGCCTGAGCACAGCCTCCGGCGGATGCAAGCGAAGTTGTGTTGAAGTTCAACTCAGCCGAAATACAAAACATTCTATCTGGACTGACTCTTAGCAACCAGGACCATGAAAATTGCTGCTGTCAAAATCAAAGCATACTTGTTTAACAATCCCTACTACAAGGGCTTTATTAATGTGGAAGTCAAGAGCCCTTGTCTCAACATTAAAATGATGAAGATTTCAGAGAAATTCTTTATGAAAAGATAAGTAGGAATCACTTGGCATACCTCACCAGCAACTTTGCAAGTCAAAAGTAACTACCTTTTCATGGCATGTTGGGACAAACAGATCATGGAAGGAATGGAAGGAATCATTCTCCTTCTTGTCCTTATCCTCAGCAAACTTGGAAAAGAAGGTCATCTCACCAATCTAAGTCCTAGTCATGAAGAGCATGTTGTTCATGTTATGAATAAGTAAGTCAGACAAACAATGCTGTCCATTACTAGACATGATCCTTCCTTCAGACTGTATAACTATTGTGCCCAGGTCACCAATATTCTTTCAGCTTCAAAAGTTTGCACCCTTATCAACAGGCTTTCCATATGCAACAGAAATTTGTTGGGAATAGAACTCTGCCATATCTGTCAGAAAGTCAGTAGAAATTTCAATACTGAAAACCTCCTTGATTTCTTCCCTAATATTGACAAAGTAGTGCACATTATCATTAAGATCCCATCTCACACAGAAACCTCCAGAGTTATGTGCTTGTTTGACAAGAGAATACATAATAAAGTACAGGATTGTCCTTACCTGTTTCTTATCTTCCAATGCACCTACATTCTTTGAAACTTCACAATGAATGATTTGCAGATGACAGCCCAAGCATACAAAAAGTGAGTGACACCCCCTTTATCTCTCCTGTACCATGCTGACTTCTCTGACAGGATCATGGATGAAATCAGACACCAACATTAGGTCAAAGTGCATGTGTGGCATTTCAGGATTTTGATAAACAAAACACTCTATTTGTATAGCACTTCTAGTACAATCAAAAAACCTTGTTGACTTCTGCACACAATTAATACATACTTTACACACCAGGTAGAAAAATGCTAGGTCTAGATTTGCCCAAAAGGCCATTGAATTGTCATGCAATATATGTGAGTAGCCTTGAATGTTATACAATGTCACATGTAGTACTATTCAAGCATGTCCACACCAAAGGTATAATTGTATAATAGCTAGTGCTATTTCTCACCTGCCACATGCCTGAAGTTAATAAAATCAGGAGAGAAATGTCTAATGGCAACAATGCTTCTGATACATTAAACTTGAAGAGGGTTTTAGTATAGTCAAGGTTGCCTGGATACTTTATGTAAGTAGCAATTGTGCTACTCCATGCCTGAAACTTGACTTTGTACAAAACATCAGACACATATCAGGCATGTAGTGGGCATGATCAACAAACTTCAAACATGTAATCAGGCATATATGTAGATTATTGCATGACTACTACTCAAAGTATCTAGGCAACTTTTACCATACTAAAACCACCCTGAAATTTAATGTATCAGGAGGATTATTGCAGCTGACATTTCTCTCCTGATATTATCAACTTCAGGCATGTGGCAGGTGAAAAATGGTACTAGCTATTGCACAACTATGCCCCTGGTGTCCAGTTTTCACTATGCCTGGTGACACACATCTGTTTTTTGGACAGGCAATTCAAAAACCATTATGGTTTTTATTTTGGGTATAGCACAGATTAGATATCCATTTAGATATATCATTCCCTTATATATCCAGGTATTATGGCAAGCAGAGGCAAGGGTCAACCATTGTTCAGATCCATGATTATCTACTGGATTTGTATTACCAACAAAGCAGCCATTACAATCAGTCTACATAGTCTAATGCAAGAGCTCTTGGACAATTCGAAAACAATGTCCTACTCCTATTGACAGTTGAATGGCAAACAGAAAGGTATTCAATAAGAAGGTCCAGGTCACTTTACACTTTGTTGTTGATATACAAAATGAGTTTATGATAGGTATTGAAATTAGTTAAATAACTGTCATGCTTTTGGAAGGTGCCATCTTTGTGCTCCTCAAGCATGACAGCAATGGATGCATTTGTCAATGCCACTACAGAGTCTAGGTTTTCTGGATCTAGCATCTTACCAGCTTCCAGGTTGAAGAAAACAGTGTCAGTAATTGTGTCAAGGAGAATGGGTGCTTGGAGTAGGTGAACTATTTGCATGCCAGCAGGATTTTCACTGTTGGATGGTTCCTTTACAACACAATGGAGGTAATGGAAGTCATTATCAGATAGAAGTTGTGGTATCCATGTCCATTTGAGTTTAATTTCATGGTGATGGTTTCCACCATTTGCAGTTATAAGGAAGTGTAGGTTGTACACATGTTGCATCACCACAGCCATATGCTTCTTGAAAGCCATATGGACCTTTGTCATCATGACAATGAGGTTTTCTTTAATGTTGATCTTTTTCACTGGAACTTTAAAACCAATCAACCCACAGATGTCAGTGCGTATTGCTATACAATAACACCTTACCATGTCCAATGATATTCAGTGCTGCATCTCTGATGACTTCATTAATAAGCTTGTTCTGTGTGGCTTGGACTTCAGAACAGTGATGATGTGCTGAATATTTTACATTGAATTTCAACCTTTGCAAGTGCTAGAATGTCTTTCCTTTGTTATTTGGCATCAGTTGCTACCTGCAATGGCAGATTTGGCACTTCAGCTGATGAGCTGGTAGAACAGGTTGCACAGGTGGCAACAGTGGGGGTGGACATAGGGGTTTTTGGCATGTTTACTTGGCATGTTCTTTGTGGAGACCTTGTGTTGTATGATGCATCTAGCATTGTGTTAATTCAGGAGATAGTTGTAAATAGAATTTGCATACTTGAATAACTGATGTCCTCTAGACACCAGAAACCATCTCACCACCTCTTACTAGTTGTACTGCAACTACATGGGAGCCTGCATGGCCCTCAGCAAGTTGGTGCTGCAAAGCCAATACAGCCTGGGCAAGGAAGCTAGTGTTCAGATGTGCATATGTGTTGGTGGCTGCAAGAGTTGTGGCTGTGCTAGATGTTGTGTAGGTATGTGCCAGTGGTTCATCCAATGTTTTGTAACTATAATCCCTAGCAGCCTGAAGGGTCTACTGCCCTGGAGTACTATAGTTGTCTAGTATATGTGTTGGATAGTAAGCAGACGCATTCATGGAAAGATTATAGAACTCAGTGTCATAGACAGTACCCATTGATCTGGCAAAGAATCTGTTACTGGCTGCCAGTGGATTAGCATCAAGGGCATCAGAATTATAACCCCCCCCCTGCAAAGGGATTATACAAGTTGGAAATATCATGGATGATGCTGCCAGTGAATGATAAGGATTTGGTTATGTTAGTGATAGCCAAAGAGGTATGAACAAGGCTGAGGTTGTGGATGTCCACAGCAGTATTACTAGTACTCATGTTGTATGTAGAATTATAGGGCAATGTCAATGATCCAGATAGATTGGTCTCCTCTGGGGTTGCAGTCTATAGTATAGTAGAGATCGCTTGCAGGGTTTCCTTGATGAGAAAGCTTGGATTCTGAGGTATATTGTGTTTGCTTGAACTATGCATCACTGCAGGTCTAGCAAGGGCCTAGTAAAAGTGATTGAGTATAGTCCACTGCAACATTGTTGGAGTTTGCTCACTTGACATTTGTTTGGTCTACAATGCATGGTAGTTGGGAGCAACCTGCACACCATTCACATAATCTAATAAAACACAGCATTGGAATTGAGTTGATAAGGTGGTTACATGCATGCTGTTTGAAGTACACTATGAAAACATTCCATTCAACTTTGCAGGATCAAACTTAGTCATAACCATGCATCAAATGACCTAGATATGTGGGTCAAATTCAGATTATAAGAATAAATATTTCTAATCTTACTCACTATAGTGGGGCCTTCAGAAAACTAATCCTTGTGGAAGTCCAAGAATCTATTGTCCTCACTTCTATATGCCATTTCATCTGAGAGATCATCTGCTGCAAAACTCACACCAGAATCGGAGGTGTCATTTCCAGCCAGATGAGATGCCCTTAACCTCTCATATGCCACTGCTGCTTGTAAGATCTGACCCATTTGTTTCATATGTGAAATCCCTGATGTGAAGTGACACACTCCAATATGCTGGTGGTGAACCTTGTAGCAAGCATCAAGTTCTTCATTTCCAACCACTTCTTTGCACCATGCCAAAATGTAGTTGAAGAATAGCTTGTAAAGCATATAAAGAATTTTGGGGAGGAGAAAAATTGATACTTCACTATGCATCCAGTTGTGCTAGCATGAGAGGTGGACACCCAATAGCAGGAACTCCTTACACAATTTCTGGAGGCAATCAAGATTCCATGGATCAACCTGAAGGCTCACACTATGGATCAACTGGAGAGTATGTGATCCGGTGCAAGAAGGTTGATGTTTGGCATCGCTAAACTGTTTGAGCATTGCCAATGTAACAGGAGATGCATTTTTAGAAGTACAAGTGATTGTTTGCTGCTCCAGTAGGTCTGCAATCCATCTAATGAGAGGTGTAAAGCAGTATCTGATGTTTCCCAATGGATCAGCAAGGAATTAACCTGTATTGGCCATATGTTTCAGATTTTCAGTGATGATGTCAATGTATTTGTGCCAGATGCATGATTGAAGGATCATCTGATAATCCAAATGGGTATCAAATTTGGGAATTGGCATAAAAGCCACACATCATCAGGCATGCACTGTTGCCTTTATATAAATGTCAGAATCTATGTTGCCATCACTTGCTGATGGTAATGAAAAGGGGATGCATCTCTAGCCCATTGGTCTGCCTTGTCACAGGTGTCTTGTTTGATGCAGCAATGATTGGCACAATGGTGGAACCAATTGGCAAAGAGAACTATATTCAATGTCAGCATCTGACAAAAGCGATTGGAATAAGAATTATATCTGAATGTGGAATGCCTCATCTACTGTGAACCATTCTTCATATTCTGATTTGTTATCCTTCCAAACCTTGATGGGGTCAAAGGACATGTTTTGAGTGAAAATTGGATTTCTAAAGAGACTCTGAACAACTTCTAACCTGTCCTGCCATATTAGTTTGACCTTTTTTTCAAGCTTGTAGCCTTCTACCTCGAGTTCTGTGACTTGCCACTCTGGTCCAGATGGTAGAATGTCTATCCAATCCAGTAACTCTTGAACTGAGGTGAAAGATGGTTTTGGCTAATTGTCAAACTAGTGATTGTGAAGGAAATTGATCAGCATAGGTTCTGATAATGATACCAGACTTACAGTAATCAACATCAGCAAAACCAGAATTTTGCCATAGTACTCATAGTGCTCATAGTAGTCATAGTATTCTCATAGATAACATAGTATTTTCATAGATAACTCATAGTATTCATAGTTTCATAGTATTCAAAGTATATTCATAGTGCTCATAGTGCTCATAGTACAAGCACATGGACCTAACTATGGATTACTATGGCACTGGACAGTGGTGTCAAGTACTGGACAGTTACATCTGATTTTGCTGATGAAGCAAGCTTAAGAAATGTATTGATCTGTGTCTGCATGAGATTCTCTGCAAGAAATTTGTCAAGTGACCATTCTCCACAGTTTGGAAAGGGCCAGTATATATTTGTCTTCCTGTTCTCATTGTTGTTATGATAATCTATTTGGGTAACACCTTTTTTCTCCTTTCTCTTCATATCACTCATCTTCTCTTCTTTGGCCTTCCACACATAAAATATGATCAATACTTACTTGCTTTAGGACCTGTCTCCTTTCTCTTCTATTCACTTAGTAACCCCTAACCATTCTCTTTCTGCTCTTCTGATCCTACCAGTAGGGAATGTTCTATTCTTGCTTTCCTTGTCTCTTGGTTACAGACAGCCTTCTCCTACAAGCACTGCTTTCCATGGGCTTGCATCATCCTTCCTTTACATTCCATAGGATTCTTGCTTAGCTAATGCTTACTCCGGGATTCCTTATATACCACACTGCATGTATAGTAGTCCCCATTCTTGATCTGCGCAATTACAGCATATTTCCTACATCTTGAATCACCTCTCCGGAACTTGTCCTAAGTTCTCGTCACCTCAGTGCCTATCAAGGACATTGTGTCTCTTCGTGAGTACCTTCCTTGAGACAGCAAGTTAGTGACTCAATGTAGAAGTATGTCTTGCGTAACAATTGTATTTGTCATCCTGGATCTGTTGAAGTGTGTTCTTCCCTATACCATATGTATGACCCGAGGTTGGATGGTATTGAGCCGTGCAACTATGACTCTGAAATGTATGAAGAGCAGGGGATAATGCACTACAAGATGACTCTGTTGGTCACTGCTAGCATGAATCAAGTTCTGAGTTCAAATGGGCAAGTACAGCTGCCATCAAGGGGAACATTTGCTTGCAATTAGGGCAGTCTAGTGTGAGGAAAGGATTGCAATTACTGAATGAGTCCAGTTTGAATGGGCAATTTATCTGAGCACTAACAAAATTAAAACATACCTTGCATCTGATAGTGCTGTTCAAGTTGGCTTGAGACTGCATATTGGTGGGGGCCATAATCCAACTGCTGCAACAACTTGGATGAAATTCACCAAGTTTTTCAAGCTCTGCTACTAGCACATCCAATCAGAAACAACCACTACCTATGATTATGCATGCTTGCCTTACTCCTCCTCCAAGCTCCTCTCGTCACTTCAGTCCTGCCAAAGAGGCATGTAGAGATCCATCTTCATCTCCTTATTCACAGAACTTGAAATACATATGTATACAAAAATGAATGTCTTGATGTTTTTACCCCTGTAGAGATAGGTAAAGGACATGACAGCAGTAAAATAGCTAAACATCTCTACTCAAGATCATTGTTGATCTTACATCTGGGAAGATTATCATAAAGACTGTTCTGAGGACCATGCTACACAAACTGTGTCCTTTCCTCCTATTGTACATTACTTAGCAACATGTGCAAAGCATACTTGCCACAAATTTATACCTTACAACAAACCACCTGCACTGAGTGCATTAGAGCTCTGATTCACAGAAAAATCACTTGGGCAAGTTGACAGCAGTGAAATAACTTTGGAAGATGCACACAGGGTAGGTCTAACTACTACATATTATGAACCAGTTCATCCTAATAACCCCAGGGTAAATCCATCCTCCTACGTGGTCTGATGGGTCTATCCAATAAGGCTGTATGCCAGGCTTTAGCAGCAGGGCAGGCTGATTGTGTTATGGTCATGACTGACAGCACTAGCATGACTGACAGCGTGACTGACATATGCCTACATCCAGACTTCATAGCATGTGTAGACTGTATCAAAGAATTGGATTGGATCCAATTGGCGATGGATCTTAGAGACTGGTCTAACTATAGTGAGGATGCCACCACTTTTCTCTTTTGATTATCTCTTCTTTCTTGATCTTTATCTTGTTCTGCTTCATGTCTTCTACCCTTTTCTTCTTTGCACACACCCCTTTTCCTAAGCTGATCCAGGTATCCCCTCCTCTATCTGAACATCCCAAGTCACTCCTATTTCCACCACCTTCCCAACCTCATTATCTCCCAGCTCCAGATCCTTCGCCCAATCCTAACCCAGATTCTGACATAGAACTGGATGACCCTAATATGCCTAGTAATGGAGAAGAACTTAAAGCTGATTTGCCAAATGACTTCTCTGGTAAAGGAGAAGATGCTAACCAATGGCTCCTCACTATGTGTGCATACTTCTCTATGAACATGGCAAAGTACTCTGATGAGGCAAAAGTGCTCACCTTCCTCAATAAAATGAGCAAGGGTTGTGGGCTCTCCTTCTCAGAAGCATGGCTGATGAAAGTAGCCAATGAAACTATTCTCAAAGCAGATCAAACTTTTGACAAGTTAATAGAGGATTTCAAACAGGTGTTTGTTTCCACAGATACTAGCAACAGGACCAGAATTGCCCTCACCAATATATGAATGGATGGAAAACCTTTTCACAGAGACTTCCATGAATTTTGATCCACCTTTGAATTAGAAAGCTTCAAATCAGAAGTAATGAATCAGGTGATCCTCAAGGATCTCCTCAAGTGTGCCATCAATGCCTTGCTTGCCTTCAAGATGATAGCTTTTCCTGATGAGCCAACCACTGCCAAGGCCTGGCTTGATAAGGCATCTCAGTTTCATGATGCTGCATCTCGCCTTCAACAACTCTGTTCTGGATCCTCCTATTTCCCTTCCACAGGTCACTCTTCCCCTTGTTTTCACCACCACGATCCAAATGCCATGGACATTGATGCCATCCCACTCCCCCCACCAAACGCGCTGAACACTTATGCAACAATAAGTGTTTTATCTGCCATAAGGTCAAATGTCGTACATCTAATCATCCCCATTCTTCCAGCAATCACCCCCAAGGAAGACCCCTATTGTCCAACAGGACCCTCAACCCACAAGGTGTGCTCTGCACAGACTGCTCCAACTACTCTGGTGCAAGAATACCTGAACAAGCTTGGAGTTGGCAATGAAGAAGTTCTCTGATGCTTGGAGATATGTTTCAATAAAGGGAAGAAAGTGGGAGGAGAACAAGTTGAGTCCCCATCCATCAATGCTGTCAATGTTAAACTGCCCTCAAGTTTTTAGATAGAGGAAAAGCTTTGGTATTTTTCACCTCTCAAACCATAGCTCCTGTTTTTGTATCTAGTAGGAATCTTAGTCAATCCAAATTCTCATCTCTCTCTATGCAGGATCTACCAGACAAATCGCTGACATAACTGCTTTTGTTGACAGCAGAGCAACTGAATGTTTTGTGGACAGAAATCTAGTCAAATAAATGCACTGGCCTAAGAAATGACTTGACAACCCCCTAAAACCAGCAACATCAATGGGACTTCCAACCAGCACAGCCTTATCCATCATAAGGTCTCCTTAATGCTTTGCATTGTGAAAACAGAACAGATCCATGATTTTCTGATCATTTACTGTGGTAAGGAAAGCTCAATTCTTGGCTTATCTTGGCTGTGTGAGACCAATCTCACCATTAATTGGACTACCAGACAAGTCTCCATTCCTGACCTCCCATACTGACCTTGCCACAACTTGAACCAAGCCATTGCCCAGTGATACCTTATTCGCTATCTAGGTGCAGATCCAGAGACCTGATTGGCCCATCTCCTAAAGAAACGACTAGATCATGCTACTGCTAAAGCATACCCTGTCAACAAAACCACCTTGTCCACCTTACTTGCCCAAGCTGAAGAAAAGAACAAGGCTTCTCTTCCTCCCCAATACCCCCCCTTCAAAGACATCTTCAAAAAAAAGGAGAATGGTAAACTACCCCCTGAATGATCTTTTGATCATGGCATAGATCTTGCTGACTGCTTTATTCCAAAATGTGCCAAGCCATATCCACTTAATCCTGCCAAAATGGAAGCCTGTAAGAAATTTATCAAGGAAAATCTCCGAGAAGGAAAGATCACCCCTTCTAAATCCCCTCAAGCTTTGCCTTTCTTCTTCATACCAAAAAAGGATGGTGCTCTGAGACCCTGCCAAGACTATTGTTACCTCAACTCCCATACCATACAAAATGTTTATCCCCTTCCCCTCATCTTTGAGATCTTTGGTCAACTTAAAGATTCCAAGATCTTTATGAAACTCAATATCCAATGGGGGTACAACAACATCTGGATCAAACCTGAGGATCAATGGAAGGCTGCATTCATTACCCCTATGGAGTTATTCGAACCAACAGTGATGTTTTTTGGCCTTTGCAACTCCCCTCCTACAAGGTACCTAACTGGCTAGCACTGTTCAAACTATCATATGATGTTCCAGTTCACTCCTAGTCTGGGAAAACCTGGCAGTTAATAGACCTAGATGCATCCTTACTTATAGGACAGAATATCACAGCCTACTCCAGGTTGTACCAGAACACAATGCAACATGATTTGCATTCTAAACAAGTATATCATATGTGAAGACTAAGATAATGAAATCTAAATCACAGCCACACATCTAATTGAGATCTACATCAAAACTGGTTGTACTACCCATCACACTCCTGTTCTTATGATTAACTGTCAGCCATGTGCATTGAATACAACCTGAGCACTGACCTTCCCATTTTAGCCCATTGCACACGAAGTGCCTTTGTCTTGGCTCAGTGGACAGGTGCCATGTCACACTTCATCATCAGGCCAAGGATATTGAGGTAAACATCACGCTTGAACGTGACTTCCTTGCCTTCCACTATGACTTCATCAAGTGCAAGTTCGATTTATAAAGCTTCATGTTAGTGTCTGAACAACAAGGAAGTTGTACATACAGCGGTGGCAGTGAGTGTGACAGCAGGACATGGTACCTCAGCTCCAAAGACCTTGGGGAAGAGGTTTCCCATTGGATTGGGGCCAGTGTAAAAAAAGTCAACAGTAAGTCCAGCAAGTGTAGGATATGCTAAATTGTTCATATGACTCTAACAGGAGTGTTAGTTAGCATATTGTCATCAGAAATCTACTACTTACATGCTTGTCCACCTCATGCATCAGGAAGGAACCTCAATCCAGGAGCACTCTTGCAATATCAGCATTGACAGAGCAGCGGTTTTGTGGGTCCCACTCATAGCTCTGACAAATGAAATTTCATGCCTTTTTTTTGAGAGACAATCGCCAGTTACCGATATGATATCTTCCCACAGCTAGAAATTGATGTCAGATAGGCTCGTAGCTCAATCATGATACCTACAAGCTTGGTGATACTACTTGTATATAGGGGCCACCATCCTGGTAAAGGTAAATATAAGTTTCATGTCTCATATTAGGTTAGTACTTACCTTGTGGAATCATTAAACCTTGAGTGTGACACTCAGCTATGGCTTCGTTCATATACTCAACTGCCTTGATGTTGAATTGTGGATGCAGTGGAAATGAATCAATGGATGCAAGGTTGCAACGGGAGAACTGTTTGGCATGCTCGATGATATCATGGATAGTAGGTGCATAAAATTGCAACTACAATGGATCCATGTTATCTGGAAGTGTACCAGAGGTGGTAGGTGCAACAGCAGGGGGTGCATGGGGTTGGA
>JBBPMW010001139.1:0-11600 GCA_038090535.1 Tylopilus alboater | reverse complement strand
TCTTTGTTGGCCATGGTGCTGGTGATGGTGATGGAGAGGAAGGGTAGGCTGCGACGTGCTCGTCGCGCTGCAAGTTGGCTAAAAATGTCACTAGAACGGCGAATATTCCCACGATCGACTGTGATCTCAGCGCTGCGGACAAGGCAGTCACTCGACCACCGCCTTGAGGCAACAGCGTGCTACGCTAACTCGCTTCCGCGCACCCAGCATGATCGTGTGTTATGTACGCTGTGCCCGGGCTATGCGAAATCATCGCATCCGTTTCACCGTGATCTTGTCCCACTTGGCAGCCCGCGCACGTTCCCAGGCATGTCATCCCTATCCGACTTCACCTCTCCACGACGCCAGTGACGCCACGTCCACCTCGTAACAATTGGGCCAAGTTCGTCCGCCATTGTCGAATTCAGCCATCCCACGACCTTAAACCCCAATATTCCTACCGAAAACGTGTGCGATTACGACCAAATGAAGCATGCTGTCAAGTAAGGATGCGTGCGCTCGGGTTGCCAGAGTCAACAGTAAATAGTTAGAGTAGAAGATCGAAAGTCGTATAGAAACTGCAGCTATGCACGACATGGCATCAAAGGTTTCATCAAAGGTTTTGGGTATTGGCAAAAACAGAATCATGCGCACAATCTATCGTCTAGGGACTGTTGGGCGTAAAGGCATAAATCCGTGCACCTTGTCGCAGAAAACTTTGCGTTAAACGTGTCGTAGCTGCCCGTACACCATGCCGTCAGGCAGCCACAATCAGTCACAGCGAGCTAGCCTCAAATCAGCTTGATGATTCTTACCCGGCGCAACGTAATTGTCATGGGTAACAACATCAAATGGTCGTGTCTGGGCTTGCGCGAGCACGGTTCCTTGCGATGCAATACTCATAACCCCAGAAGCATCCGTCCTGAAACCGGTAACCAATGCTCAGCTCGCGAAACACGTCTCACGTTCCCGCCCGCACTCACTGTGATATTCGCAACAACGATATCCCGAGCTGAAAGCGGCCCCGCCACCGAATACTCACGTCGGAAAACAGAAAATAGAGACCCAGGTGACCTTGCAGGTCCCGTAACTTTTGGGGAGAAGACACGAGGTTTCCGTACAGCAGCCGTCGCGGAGGTGCCTCCCCGTTTGGCGCCGTCCCCATGTCTAGCGGCCGCGTCCCGTCGTCTGAAAACAACGACAGATGCGCGACCAGAAAGGGAAGCTCCATCTCGCTGCCAGGAAAAAAAAGATATATATATCTCCAAGATCCCCGTTACCCTGGAGGGTGAGCAACACTTACGGGATAATAGGATTCCCAAAGCGATCTCGTACGATGAGCTGAACAACGATTGGGGGTGCCAACGGCAGACGCGACAAGCTGGCGGATCCGAATTCCGCCGTTCTTTGAGGGTGTTGCACGACGTCAAGATGATAGGATCTTGTGTTGAGTACTCGTGAGTCATCGGTATCCCCCGTCACAGCGGTTGATATACCTGGTCTGACAGTCGTGGAGAAACGAGGAGAACCCGACTCGCGGTTGGCTCAGTTGGAATTGATTTTGGAGGGGACTGGATCGATTGGTAGCGGACGCTTGAGTCCAAGCACCACTCTGGCCATGAGCCGATGGCTCGGATTGCTGCGGTAAATTCCACGCAGAAGGTGGCGATTGCGTTCGGGAGTGATCGCTGCTGGTGTTCGACTGGGGTGAGGCACAGGAACTGCCACATGATGTACCGTGAAGAAGCTTCTTGTGGTTTCTGGATGTCAAGTACAAAGCGCTCAGTCAGAGTATCACCACGAAAAAATAGCGATCTTACGATGGTATATACTCAATGGGCGTGATAGGCGTAATCGGACGTGTTTGCCGTGCGTGCTGAGGAATGGTGTACGATGTCAGTGCCACACCAGTGGCAGGTAAGGTGATCAAGTGAGCCTACCGAATGCTCTCCCTCGCTACTATGGGGCGAGGATTCGTCGTGTCGGTGATGGCTGTGAGTAGGAAACATTGGACAGTCATGAGAAGATACTAAACCATTCCGAGCGAATGCCTCGTCCCATGTGGAATCCCTTGACCGAATGACAGAGTCTGGGGAAGAAATTGGCATAGGCGACGAAAGAAGAACGGCCTACAAGGGAGGCAAAGAAATGGCGTTATGCACTACCTGGAGGAGGAAGTTATAATGGCATTGGGTAAGAACTTGGCATTTATGCGTTCGTGTGTACAGATCATGATCATATACCCACTCATTTCCAGGGCGCGGAGCTCGGGGTCAAAGGAAGACACAAGGGGTGTCAGAACCACCGTAGCCAAACAGTCTGACAGATCTACCGAAGACCGATATGGCCACGTCTATTCGGGCAATATACGACAACTTCTTTGAGTATTGTCATGTAACTATCTGTAATGATGACTCTTGTTCTGCTCGGAATCCTATTGGCACGCTTACCATGAAGGGCAACGATTTCGAGAAGGATATTATGGTGGTATATCATAGTACAGGGAGTCAATCATACGCTCTTCTTCACATAGCTCCAAATACCCGCCAATCCCGAGATTAATGTAGCTGCAACAAAGGCGGGTTTAACTCCAGCTAACGACCCGAACAAACAGCTATAAGCAGGACGTAAACCGACCGCGGAAACCGACCATACCTGTAGCCTTGTATAGCACACCCGTTAGTGCGCCCGCTGCCATGCTACCGGCTATATCGTGTTCACCGCGAAACGAATCTATCGAAGAGTTGATCCCGTTGTAGACAAGCGCTGTGAATCGAGATCAGTCATGCACCGGGAGACGCGTTGCCGACGGGAAATGTCAACGCACCAAGTACGCCAGCCGAGTTACCTATGAACGTACCCCTTCTCGTGACAGAGTTGAGGATGCTGTTGATCCGAAGGCGTGCGTTCGACACGCCTAATGGCCGTCGTGCGCCCTCATTCAAACCCCATATACCACCTACGGCGAGGCCTTGCGGAAACATGTATGAGCATGTGACAGGTCGAAAACAATAAGAATAGCCCAAGTTGGTGATGTGGCGACATTAAGATAAGGTGAGAAGAAGGGAGCCGTGGAGAAAGCACACGAGTTAAACGTACAAAACGCGTGCAAGACTCGTGTCCATGAGCCGATAGAGAGGGGAACGTACCACTGAGGTACATAGTGCCTGTTCCGTAGCACAAATCGTCGCTCCAGCCCCGAGAAGGGATGGCAGTCCCGGCTCCTGGCAAGTCGCTGAGTTTGTCGTCATCTAGTACGAGATAATCTAGTTGATCTCCGAGCTGGGCGAGAGGGTGTAGTCTGGTGGGGTCATAGGCACCCGAAAGGAGGTCGCTTGCGGTGACCGGACTGTCGACCGGAGAATCATCGCGGGAAACCTGGTGGGTCACAGAATCTTGAAATCCCGAATGCGGGTTTTGGGTGTTTTTGGAGGCCATGGAAGAAAGAACAAAGGGGTCTGGTCGCGGGTGAGAGCAGCGAGCGGAATAGCCTTGAAATTTTGGAAGAGCGCGAGACCGGAAGAACGTGGAAAACAGTTTCTATAAATTGTACCTGTCCATTCATACTCGCTAAATTGGCCAAAGTTGACCAGAGACAATTAGCATGCTGCACACGTCGGTTCGGGCTGCGCGTGTGCTCGGAACGCCTCCAACACCGCAGCTGCGGATAACTGCGCACAGGTGTCTGTCCAGCCGAGCAGTCCGTTTATGTCCACCTGCCAGGTCCACCGTTCGCGTCTCGTCGCGTTGTGGCATCGCCGTTGACCCATGTGGGTCAGGGAATAATATCCCGAGACGTGAGTTTTGTATGTCAGTCTGCGTTCGAGTCGGATACACAACCATTTCCTCCAAGGCTGGGCTACTTCCACCACTCCACATTCCACGGCCTCCGACCCCGCGGAAGTCGAGGCCATGCAGTGCCTTGAGGAGGGCACGCAGAAACTCGAGGAAGGGGACGTCCAAGGTGCCAAGATGCTCTACAAACGCAGCGTAGAGATAAAACGCAATGCAAGCTCCCTCTTCAACCTCGGCGTTACACACTATCACCTGAGTACGCCGAATTTATATTTTTCACGGCCCCAAAATATATGTCAGATATAATTTCATCCAGAGGAATTTGATGATGCCATTTCAGCTTGGAAGGAATCGATCGCGTTACAGCCCACGAGCGCAGACGCACACACGAGTACGTGTCTCCGCTCCGGTTGATTCCGCTGGTGACATCAACGTCCCGAAAGACCTCGCCAGCGCATACATAATATCACCTGTCTCACGACCTGACCTGGCGCTTCATCATTTACAGCATGTAACCCATCAGGACTACCATATACGACCACTGACTATTGTTTTCCAGTATAGCGGCTTCACTCTCACCGGAAGACCCTGAAATTGCTTTCAATCTCGCCGCAGTTCTGGAAGCCGGTGTGTGACAGAAACGATAGCTTATTGTTCCAAAAATTATCTCACCCGATGTGGGCAGCTGGCCAACTTGAGGAGGCCCTGGAATATTACAAACGTTCCAAAGAACACGGTGTCGAACGCGCCGCAATGCATATCCGGAATGTTTGTAATATTTGTCTGTACCTATTCCGACATTCTGACCATAATCGCTGATTTCTTAGGTCGGCGCAAAGATTTTAGGAAAACAGATGCAAGCTGCTGAAGCGCCAGACAAGTCTAAAAAATCCGACTCATGACACTGCGCGCGAGCTTTGGCACGTCGCAAACTTTAGCCTCGTTACCGCGGGCTCTGTCATACCGTTACTTGTGCACACCTATGTGCAACATGATAATAAATAAAATTGACCTGCCCAGTAATCGGCATGTAAAATCTTCGCCGTCCTGTACTCGATAATCTATGCATCTGATCCCTTCAATCTCCTGGCTGTTTACCGAAGCCGTATTCTCTGAATCTTACACTGTTGGATGGACAATAAGCATATTTCAAGCTGTACGTGACGGTTCATCAGGGCGATCCGGTTTAGGTACTATTATGACGTTCCCCTGCCGAGTCCTTTGAGCCTTCCATTGAGGGCACAGTTGCTGCTACTGCTGATCGCTGATGATCTGATTTTTCCCGATTAGTGACCGCACCGGAGCTCGGACGTCTCCAGTTGGAATTGCTGGAACCTCCGACCCTGCCTGTGAACCGAGAAGAACCATACAAAGTCCCTCGTGGGGTCGACGGACCCTGATAGCCATAATGGCCATCACCACCGCGGTAGCCACGTGCTCGATTGGAGCCCAAGTGCCTTCTGGCGTGTCCAAAGTAGGGTGCAAGGCTGCGCTGCGTGACAATTGTCCCGGGACTCCCGGAATCCCGTGTGGATGCCTTCAAACGTCCCAGGATCGATAAAATGTCATCCCGCGTGTACTCTGGACGCGGGTGGTCTGCCGGCCGGAGATAAATGATATGATCATACTCTTCGTCTGGCGATGGCAGCTGAAAGTCCGAGGCGAATTTCTGCAGAACCGCCATGCCATGTTGGACATTCTTGATTGTGGGGTGCGAAGTTCCTGTGATGGTGAGATAAACGAACGGGATAGCGGTTAGCGATGCTAAACTCGGAAGAGAAAAAAATATTTAGGCACACTTACGCCGTTCGAGGCGAGAAGCACAGACCTGCGAAAATGGGAACGGGCGTCAGCAACCTTATCCTCGACCGTTCGAAGGCGGACTCCTTTCTCACATGATAGGGGGTATCAAAGACAATAATGCTGATAGAAGTTCCAGGGAACGCGTGGGCGATCCCGCTCCAGTAAGATCGTTGTCTTTTCCAGGGCGTTAGTAGTCTGCATGAAAAGTGTGCGCGAGCCTGCCGACGTACATGGCATTAAAATTGGTCCGATCGATGCAAGGCGAGCGACCTTCGGAAAGCGTGTGGTGGGCGAGCTCCTCAACTCGCCGTCTGTTACCCAGGTCGTCCTGGTTACAGCGGCGAAATTTGGGGAAATAACCCTCAAGAGCCTCTGCGAAAGTAGACTAGAAGAGTAGAATACAGAGGGCCATGATCAACGACTCCGTATGACTCGGAACGGTATGGGCGGGCTCTACCTTGCCCGATGCAATTAGTCCTACCAAAATCAACACGGTTTGTTCTCCTTGGAAAGGATCAGGAGGGGTTGAGAGAGATGGCCCCACTCCAGCAGCATTCTCATCGGACGTGGACATGGTGGTTTAAACGAGGCTAGCACACGTTGCCCAAACGGCGCTGGCGATGATTTGATCAACATGATGATCAAAATCGTACACACGGTGTACGCTTCCAGTGCGGCACTGCTACAACTATATACACGGAAAATTAAATCATACTTCTTGGCCCACAACACCAGGTAGCCCAAATAAAAATCGCACGGTACCCTCATTCTTCCCGAGCAGGGCAATATCTTCCCCACTGTACAACGCGCTAGGATCGGATCCTGCAAGCGGTTTATGCGGTCGAGGCGGATATTCATTCTGCCGCATCGCAATCTTCAGATGAATTAGTTGATCGGCTTTATAAGGAACTGGCGGTGGCTGGGGAGGACCGGTGAAGGAGTAATGTTGATTTCGCGGAGATGGATGTGGGGACGGCGAGGAAGGAGTCCTGGGTGACGTATTCGCGGACGTGTTTTGCGCGGCCTGGATGAGAAGGTCGATGATGAGATGTGCAATTTCTGTCGTATTTCATTCCGACAAATATCAGTGTGCCGTATATGATAACAGGAGATGAGACACTGACCTTGCAAGTCTTCTGCTTCGGTCATGTATGTTTGTTCCCAGTCAGCTTTCTCCTTCAGAAGATTGACTACATGTCGAGCAGAATCGTCCACTGGATTAGATGGCGGAAGGGTCTCCAGTGTCGAAAGCAGAGAAGAGGCATACAAGCAGCCCAAGGCAACCGTATTAGGTGGGTACATAATGGGAACAAGAGTTCGATGGCTGCATAGAGGTCGTTGAAATCATCGAACCAACTGAAACGGAAGCCGCCACATACCAGTCGATCGTAAGACGCCACGCAAATTTGATGAGTCGCTTGGATGCTAGAAGCGAAAATCGGTAATTTTGAACGACCAGGCAAGATTGGGAAATTACCTCCCAATTTTCGACCTAATTTGAAAACGTAGGGAAAAGGCATCTTCGAAGTGAAATTAAAACAAATCGTCTCCAATATCAGGCGTTCCACGGCAAGAAGCCGCTGGCGATCGTGTTCGACTGTCTGAATGACCTAAATGCAATCCCTTGACAGAGTAGACAGAGACTGACCATAGGATCCATGTCAACCTCACCACCCAGTGTCTTTGATTTTGCTGCCAACTCCGGGAATCGAACACCATAAGACACCATAAGGATCTCCCGGGGCTTTTTCAAAGTGTCATGCATCTTCGTTGACACGTACAACGCAGCAAGAGTTACATCCTATCCCGTAGTTAGCATAGGAACATCATAAACGCACAAGACGCGCGCACATAATAACTAAAATCTTTCCGTGGAAAGAACAGATGAAAACGGTGGTACAGATTTTGGGCAGTAGCAATCGTCCTCCTAGGGCTGCGATCGACGGTCGGGAAAATGTGCGAGCCAATAATGAAAACCACTCACAAGCCAATTTTTGCACCTACAACCTCCAAGAAACCGCATGCTTGCTGCCTTACCTTCTCTTCCTGGGTGGCAGAAAGCTTACCGCGCTGCTTCTCGGACAGGTATTCGACCTCGGACGTAGTGAAATAAGGATGGTGATACTTGGAAGACGATGCCGGTAATTGGGACGGTGGCAGTCCTTGTTGTTCCATTGTGAAGGTAAAGGGCAGAGTTGTACGGTATGACTTGATCCCACTATGATTTCACCACCACGTGATCACGGGCCGGAATTTTGACTATTCACAAGTGATAATTATGGCCAGTATATCTAGTAGAATCTACGTTACTGGTCCGTCTGTGGAACATTGTCGTAAACAGAACATGCGTAGATGTATATCACCCAATTTAACGACCCTGTCAAAGTTCGTCTAGAATCATAAGAAAGCGCAACAAACGATTGTAATAGCGGCGATCAGAGAGCCAAACTATTGCATCAGCATGCAGGAACGGTCAGCGGGATCTTAACTGTGGTCTAAGCTGGTTGTCAGGACCTGACCATTTTAAATTGCAGGCAGGACACTTGTACTCACAGCGAGACCCTGCATCAGACGTGGCGTATAAGTGCTCAAGTTGACATATACAGAAAAGAAACATACAGAAAGACTTGTTTCTTTGTACTTGACACTCATGTCCGCGGCGGTAAGACGCATGGCTTCAATTGCTTCGTCAAGTGTTACCCGATATATACCATGACTGGCCATGGAGAGTTGTGCAGCGGTGACCGCTTTCACGGCTGCCCCCGAGTAAAGAAAATTAGTTCATCTGATCGGTGCAAAATTAGATATCCGAACCTCCAAGACTGTTACGTTCCTGGACCGGGGTGCGTTAAAGTCCATCAAATACAAGATCGAATACATACAATACAAGGAACCTGTACAAGCCCATCGATCGGATCGCAAGTTAGGCCGAGGTTGTGCTCTGTCACATTGACATCAGAATGAACTCCGCACATCTTGACGGGCACGCCATACCAATACCAATCTCTGCAGCCTACACAAACATTAGTCATACGTGACCTGCTCACAGAATCCATAGCCCACCTGCAACACCGTCTCGGGAGAAGCACCCATGCACGCAGCGAAGCCCGCGCTAGCCATGGAGCAAGCCACTGTGTCAATGCATGTTAGCATATAGCGAACAATACCGAAGGACGATATACCTCCGACTTCAGCCTGACAACCACCCTCAGCGGCAGAAATAGTACTTCCACGTTTGAATAGCATCCCGATGGCCTGAAAATACAATTTAGGCCACGTTGTTGTCCAAACGGAGGGTAAACGGACTGAGGCAGTCAACAAAAACGTCTTCATAGACTTTTCTGGGTCATCGCTGACAAATTCAATGATATATTTTAGCACAGCAGGAATAACACCAGCGGCGCCATTGGTGGGGGAGGTGACAATGCGCCCGCCAGAAGCGTTCACTTCATTGACTGCAATGGCATAGCAGGAAAGGAAATCGACAGCTGGAATCATTGTCTTGCGCTTATATTCAGAAATAATCAGTGGCGTGTACAGATTAATCGCGAAATGTTACCAACAGGAGGCATAGGGAGAACTGGATGATCAAATGACCCAGTTATATGCGGGGCACGATTTCGCGTATTTGGAGATGTGACCGGTTCTTGCTGTTCCTGTTCGGGAGACGCAGCGGCCTCCGTACTTCCGGGTGCATCTATAGCACTTAGAGTGGTTGGGAATGAGCCAGGACTAATAAGTTGTACTGCTGGTATCCCGATGCCCGGGTAAAATCTTTTGTTGGCAAGGATTTTGAATGGGCGTATCTAGAATTGAGGGCAGAACTCACCCCCGCATGAGACGCCTGTAAAGCATCGGAGCGCGTCTCTGCAAGCGCAGCCTACCGGGTAACGTCTTTTCGGTGGTCGTGACTCCAGCACGAATGCAGTTGTCCATAACACCCCAAATGCGCATCAGCTATTCACATGGGTCATTGATATTCAACCGAGCTTGCAGTGATATCGGTGACCAATATACCTTGTCATGTATCTCCTGCTCGGATAGACCAAAGTAGCGTTCGTTGTCGTGAACGATTTGTGCAATAGTCATCTAGCACAGGAGTTAGGTTGATGGCGTCCGAAGGATTGAACCAACGGAACCCACGTTGTGCTTTTTAGTTAGCGTAAGGAGACTATTCCCTGATTCGAAAGGGTACGGTGGATGGCCTGGATCATTGGCTTCGAACTGCACAGGAACAGCGTCACCTTTCTCAACACTGTGGGTCTGATGTAAACGAGCTCCGTGTACGGCACTTTTGTCAACACCCTTGTAGAACAAATTTTCGTCGACTGACGCGGAATTAGGGAAGACAGGATATTGTGACAGGCATACCACCAACCTTTGGTCTTGTCGTTGACGACGAAACCACCACCGACGCTGGGAATGGTCGACATGGTAACCATAGGCGGAGAGGAAATGCAAGACTTTACCTGAAATACTCATTTGTGGCGAGGAGATCCCCGTGTTCGTCAAAACAGGAGAAACGCATACCGTTAGGGTGCGTTTTGAGGACCTGATCCCAACGCCACAGCATATCTCGGTCCATATCGAAGTGGATAGGTAGTTTTCCGCCAAGATGCAAGCATTTGTTGAGCAGGATAGCCTCGTAGCGTGAAGGAATTGTGCCGCAATCGATTGTCTCTGGATCAGAACCTTCGAGACCGAGAAGGATTGCCTGGGGGGTGTGGTGCCTAGAGCGAGAATTGAACATATTAAATATCTTTTAGTTCCACGGCATACCCTTTACCTAGAAGGTTCACGGATGTAAGTAGGTGATGTAAGTGAAAGAGAGGGGACTAACCGGTTGCGGCAAGTGAACCATAGCTAGGGATGTCGTCAGAATATTGATGCAATTATGTATCGCATGATAAGCACTCACAGAACTATTTTGATGGTCCTGACCTTGTAGTAGGTGTTCAATGGAGTTCTGGACAACAATGTGCATTTGACATGCCTGGTCCAACAAACCTAATTCTTGAAGATCCGCGATGAAAATTTTGCCGGCGCGCATGGGTCCGACTGTGTGTGAGCTGCTTGGCCCGACTTGAGAAGCATGTGAACTGCCAGGCGGGGAGTACTACCGGAGGTACTCACCGCCGATGCTGAAAAGGTCGAATGTCGAAATAACAGCATGACCTGGCTTGACAGATTCACTCTCGACAGGTGGATCGAGTTCCCTGGCTTGGCTTAGAGCAACGTTGTTTATAGGAAGGTTAACAACTGGGGAGCGAGAAATGCAACGAACGTGGTCGCCACGTCGCAGGGCCCTTGCGGCGTTGGCTGTCAGAGTGACAGGTGTGCGGAGCCCTGCGCGTACTGCAAACGAGAGCATGACAATGATTGGGAGAGTGAGGTACAGCCTGGTCACGGTATAAAGCTATTGAATGTATGGAACGGGTACTCTAAAGGACGCCGCTCCACGGACGGGACTTTGCGAGACGGTCGGAACGGGACTAACCTATATCTTAGTCTAACTATCCAAATATGGAAAGACAGCCAGTGCCATCCGCGACAGAGTTTTACAGCCATCGAGCGATGCCATGTCGAGCTGCTACGTCGTCATGGTATGCATCGACGTTGCCAATTCAGAGGGGAACAGCCATGTGCGGGGGAGCCTGGAGAAATTTTAGCCTTGCAGCCGTGAAATGAAATTATTATAATTTTCTTTTTTTACAGTCGTGGGGGATGTACACCAATCAAATCAGAGAACGCCGAGAGCGCCGAGAGTCAAGTTGGGCAGAGTGAAGTCGGTCGTGTCCTCCCTTTGCTACTACAACCGCTCCACTTCCTCTTGCTACGATCTTGCCACGACAATACTCCCAGCCATACCCACAACGCTCACGACAGGTAAACATCCTTGGTGGGCCTATTGGCAATCCTCGCTGACCTCGTCACACGCATACTCTCCCCCACAGTTGGTTATCTTGAATTGGCCTAGCACAATCGCTCGCTATAGCCGTAATGAGTTCTCCCCCAAGCTCATC
>JBBPMW010001138.1:0-11609 GCA_038090535.1 Tylopilus alboater | reverse complement strand
GGCCATATCTCCATAGCCCCTGAGCCAAATCACATGACCCAGGGACCGATTAGGTAGCCAATGGTATGTACTATATTTCATCCCACCAAACATAAGCATGGTTCCCACGGGTGGTTGCAGTGCGCAAAGCACACTGCATTAGGGTTAGTTATTGCAACGCTTTTTGGAGTCACTGTATGTGCTAAGGCTCTACTCTACGTTAGACGGAACCTGCTTCAACAGGTTATGAGCCCCGCTTAGCGCGTGGTGGTGATGCACCTTCGGGTCGCACCCACCTGCTGCCTAGCACATGGCTGCTGCACTTGTTGCACGCCACGTTAAAAGCTCTAAGGGATCTTGTGGTCGCTGCATACGTCGCTGAGCTCTGCTCGCACATTGATGTGCTTCCACTAGGTACTGAACCTATGTCCGTATGTTGCACGCTAACACCGTTGCACTACAGATATTTTAAGATGTCGTCTTCCTCTTCCAAGACTCTTGACTCCCATGTCCCTACCTTCACCAGTGCCAACTACCAAACCTGGCAACCTGCCATGTCTTCCTATCTCATGGCCTCAGGCCATACCTGGGTCCTCAACTTCTTGAAGCCCCCCACTCTCACTGCTGAATCAGAAGTCTCCGACAGAGACTTCTTTATAAACTAGACAAGGTCCAACGATTCCATACTCGGTGCCATACACCTTCATCTCTCGGAACCCATTCGACAGAAGTACCATACTGTCGAGAATGCAGCAGAGCTCATCAAAGCTCTAAAAGAAGAATATGAGGCCACTGGCATCGTGACTGCATTCGCACTCTTTAAAGAGCTGCTTGCAGTGCAGGTCCCCTCCTCCTCTCATCCCGCGCCCGCTTTATCCAAAGTGGAGACTCTCTTCAGCCGCCTCATGGCGGCAGGCTATACCTTCCCCGAGAACATCCAGGTGATGATAATCCTGGTGAAGCTACCCAGCTCCATGGATGTCGTCACCCAGATGATAACTCAGGCGAAGAATAAGGACGGAAAGGCTAAGGAGCCTACGGTGGAAGAGATCCACAAAGCCACGGTTCTATCATGGGACCAGCACTCTCTTACCACCACCGGCAGCAGGAACCAACCTGCCCAAGCCAACAAGATCAGTGCCGTCAAACGCACTGAGGGCATGGTGCCCACTTTCCAGCAGCAGCAGGGAGGCAGCGCCTCTGCTGGGAAGAAATGTTGGAGTTCAAACGTCGTACATAGTTGCACGCACTTACCTAATCACGTGCGACCTTTATTTACTTGTTCGTCTCTTTCGATGCACCTCAGTTGCTTGTCATAGTCAACTGAGGTAAGACATCATTTCCACATAGACACTACCTTTTACTTACATTCCTGTAGCCTTACACTTGCTGCAGGTTATGAGCCCTGCCGCCCGTAACTAAAAGCAAGGGACTCAAAGTACCGTGTCGTAGGAAAACACTTGCAACATGTCGAAAGTTGGAGATAGAGTACTCGAGGTCCCGAAGTTAGATTCTTCAGGGAAAGACTGGTTCATCTGGAAGCACCGGCTCGAAGTATCACTCTTGGCACGAAAGCTCGCTGGATACCTGCATGGCACGAAGCCACTGCCGACGGACCTGAGCACAGGACAGTCACCAGGATGGACAGCAACCACGCCTGCGGATATCAAGGCTGTTGCTGACTTCAACGAAGCCATGGAAAAATGGACCGAAGAAGATTTCATCGTAAAGCAACAGATCACTGTCACTATGCCCGACTCCCTCTTCATCGACATCATGAATAAAAAGACCGCACGCGAATACTACGAAGTCCTCCAAAAGAAGTTCGAAAACCGGTCGCGTATCGTTGCTGTTGAAAAGCGACGCCAGCTCGGTGACTTGAGGCTGAAGGAAGGTGGTGACGCGCGGGTCCATTTCGAGAAAGTCAAAGCCCTTCGTGAGGAGCTCGCATCACTAGGCCATCCCATATCGGACGAGGATCTGTTCAACATGATTTACGTGTCATTACCCCGCTCGTACAACGCCATCCTTACCTCTGTCTCGACGTCCATGACATTGCAGAAGATCACCGTCTCTTCCAACGAACTCATGGATATGGTCATCGACACCTACGAGCAGTTAGTCGCACAAGGTACCGTAAAGCCTAAAGCCGAAAAAGATGACGCAGCCTTCAATGCGGACTCAAAGAAAGGCAAACCCCGCTCTAAGAGGTTTGACGGCGATTGCAACAATTGTGGCTGGTACGGACACCGCGGTCGAGACTGTTGGGAAGAGGGTGGAGGCAAGCACGGCCAAGCACCGAAAGGGTGGAAGTCGAGGGGCAAGAAGAATAAGGACGCGAAACCTTCCAGATCAGCGCACACCGCGACTGAAGTAAAAGAGCCAGATGCTGTCTGGTTAGCGGAAGGTCTTGACGACGAGGTAGAACCAACCTCAACCTTATCTTTTGCTACCCTCGCCCACTCGAGCACGTCATCCGCCACGGTCGAGCTGTATGACAGCGGCGCATCACAGCACTTGTCGCCCTACCGAGAACACTTCGTCAATTTTACCCCCATCACCCCTAAGCCTATAACGGCTGCCGACAAACGTACCTTCAATGCGATCGGGCGTGGAGACATGTATATCGAGATATCGAACGGGACTTCAAAGGCACGCGTTCTCTTGAAGAACGTGCTGTACGCTCCGTCTATGGGCGTAACCCTCGTCTCGATCAGCAAATTGGCTGCAGCAGGCTATGCTGCGCTCTTCCGCGATTCCGTTTGCCGCATCTTCGACCCCCACAAGAGGCTCGTGGGGGAGATACCTGTCAGCAGTGGCCTGTACCGCGTCAAACGTACCGTGAAACAACCGTTCGCAGGTGCTGCAACCACGACCGAGGTGCTTACCATGACGGAACTGCACCGTCGCCTATCGCATATTGTGCCCTCCATGATTCGGGAGATGTTGGCCAAAGGGATGGTCGAAGGTGTTAAGCTAGATCCTATGCACACGACGATGGGTCAGTGCGAATCATGCGAGTATGGAAAGGCGGTACGCAAACCAATAGGCAACGTGCGCGAGCCTAAACGCTGCGAACGCTTTGGTGACGAAGTCCACACGGACGTCTGGGGACCATCCAATGTGCAGACCCCTGGCCACAAGAGGTTTTATGCCTCGTATATAGATGACTATATGCAATATACGCACCTATACCTCCTCGCAGCGAAATCAGAAGCCTTCGACGCCTACCGAACGTACTCGGCATGGGCAAAGACACAGCACGGCACCGTTATCAAACGGTTACAATCCGATCACGGTGGCGAGTACCTAAGCGACGAATTCAGCCGTTACTTGAAGTCTCAAGGAACAGAACGAAAACTCACCACGCACGATACACCGCAGCACAACGGCATGGCTGAACGGCTGAATCGAACGCTCCTAGAACGAGCACGCACGGTACTACATGTGAGCGGATTGCCGAAGAACCTATGGGGTGAAGCATTAGCGCATGTCGTCTGGGTGAAGAACCGCACGGCGTCCCGCGTACTCAACGGCAAGACGCTGTACGAGCTGCTGACGGGCAAGAAACCGATGTTAGCACGCTTACCCGAATGGGGGACGCGCGTATGGGTACACGACGACTCTGGTCCCAAGCTTGATGCAAGGGCCTGGGAGGGGCGTTGGATCGGTTTCGACGCCGACAGCGGGGCACACCGGGTATACGACGAACGCCGCCGGATGGTGTACGTTGAGCGCAACGTGTCGTTTGACAAGCACGGCGGTATCGACTCAGACCAAACGGGTGTGCAGATTGAGGGAGAGAGAAAGAAACCCACTGAAAACGATCAGCGCCACCAACAAACCGTCAATGAAGCAACGAATAACGTACCTGGTCCACTCCCTAAACTCCCAGCAGCTCCAATCAACCCAGAACTGCCCGCACCCGATAACCAACCGCGCCGCTCGGCTCGACAACGCACAGAGTCACTGTACATCCGGATGCTGCGTGACCACGTCGGCACGCACGACGGACGAGACGGGGAGCCCGTCTTGCCTCGTGGGATACAGGCAGTGGCTCTTGAGGGCCGTCGTGAGAGCGAGGGGGAGAAGGCGGTCACAGAAGCTGATGCGGCCGTTAGCGCTGATAGATGGGAAGACGATGAGGCAGTGGCTTACGCAATGTATGCTGGCGTAAGCGAGGGAGAGGCACTGGAGCCACGCACTATCGACAAAGCGCAGAAACAGACGGATTGGCCACGCTGGGACGATGCCATCAAAGCCGAGTTGAAAAGTCTCGACGACGCTCACACCTGGGACGTCGTACCTCGGCCACCGAAAGGCACCAACGTTGTCGACTGCAAATGGGTCTTCAAGATTAAGAAGAACTCAGCAGGTGAAATCGACAAGTACAAGGCCCGTCTCGTTGCACGCGGATTCACGCAAGTACACGGCGTAGACTACTACGAAACGTACGCGCCGGTCGCCCGCCTCTCATCCCTCCGTCTCATTCTCGCCATCGCTGCCCGTCATGACTGGGATATCGACGTATTCGACTTCCACTCAGCATTCCTCAACGGCAAACTCGACGACAACGAAATAATTTATATGGAATTACCTCCCGGCTTTAACAAGCATGGTCGAAACCTTGTCGCTCGCCTACGTGTTGAACAAGGCGCGTTGAAGTGGTACCAACGTTTATGCAAAGAACTCGACGAACTCAGTCTCAAACGAACTGAGGCTGACTGGGGAGTTTTCGTAGCTCGAATAGGCGATGACCTGTTGATTCTAGCCTCCCACGTCGATGACTGCACAATAACCGGTTCGTCAAGAGAGCTCGTCAAAGCTTTCAAAGATGAAATCGGTTCGCGATTCAAGATCACGGATCTCGGGCCCATCAGCTGGCTACTCGGAATGAAGGTGACCCGTGATCATGACGCCCGTACCATTTCCATTTCCCAACAATCCTATATCGAAGCGATACTCATGAAATACAATTTCGCTGATCAGAAACCAGTATCCATACCAATGGACCCAAACATCCAGCTCTTACGAGCGCAGACACCCAACTCTGTCGCCGATATTGCCACCATGCGACAAGTCCCATTTCGTGCGGCACTCGGGTCGCTGATGTACCTGGCCGTTGGTACACGCCCCGACATTGCGTTCATGGTATCGACGCTTGCCCAATTCACAGAGAACCCTGGGACCCCCCACTGGGAGGCGCTGAAACGCGTCTATCATTACTTGATCGGTACGAAGAGCTGGTCGCTGACATATGGGACTGAAACGAACAACCTCGTTGGCTACGCTGACGCAGACGGTGCTTCGCAAGAGCATCGTCACGCTATAACGGGTTACGCGTTCCTCATCGATGGAGGAGCGATTTCTTGGAGTTCGCGGAAGCAGGAGCTCGTCACCCTCTCTACCACAGAGGCCGAGTATGTCGCATCCACTCATGCAGCCAAGGAAGCCCTTTGGCTCCGTCGTCTCATCGGCGAAGTTTTCCAACCTCTGTGCAACCCAACCGTCCTCTATAACGACAACCAGTCCGCGATCGCGCTTACCAAAGATGGTAATTATCATGCGCGTACTAAACATATAGATATACGCTACCATTTTATTCGTTTCTCCATTTCTAATGGTTCTATTCATTTGATCTATTGTCCTACTGATAGTATGATTGCTGATACTCTTACAAAAGCTCTCCCCTCTGCTAAGGCCAAGCATTTTGCTTCAGAACTTGGACTTCGCGCCGTTTGAGGGGGAGTGTTGGAGTTCAAACGTCGTACATAGTTGCACGCGCTTACCTAATCACGTGCGACCTTTATTTACTTGTTCGTCTCTTTCGACGCACCTCAGTTGCTTGTCATAGTCAACTGAGGTAAGACATCATTTCCACATAGACACTACCTTTTACTTACATTCCTGTAGCCTTACACTTGCTGCAAGAAATGTTCGTGCCACGGCAAAGGGAAGGCCAAGGCCAAGGCTGATGACAACAGTCATGCCCACCTCGCCTCCTCTGCCATCATCCACATCACCAATACTCTGGCCACCGTCAACCCCTGCCTCCTTGCCAACCACGACCTCCTCCTCTACCAAGGAGAGGTCAGTCCTGCTGCTGATCGCTGCATCCCAGATGCGTTCTCTCTTGCCCGCCAGCTTAAGATTGAGCCGTTTGTGCAGCAGATCCGGCAGTTAGACACTGCCCTCACCATAGGTGAGCACACTCTCAGCTTAATCACCAGGAGACATGACGTTGATGCCTTCGGCATCTCTTCAGCAGCTTTCCCTGCTGACATGTTCGGTTCAGAGCTTGCTCCTGGCATGTCATACAACCTCCTGGATGAGCTCCCGCCTATGGCAGAACCCTCAACACTCTCCGCCGACGCAGGTGCCTGGATTGAACAGGCAAGCTCTGAGGATGAAGCTGGCCCCTCAAATCCCCCCGCACACAAGAAGGCCTGATGCTCTCGCAAGAGACGCACGATCATGCCTCCTCCTGCTGCCACCTGGGAGAATGAGTGGGACGATGACTACATCGTTGATGTCTATGGGTCGGAAGGCAAGCCCGCCTGTGAGAATCATGGTGCTGTGGACCTGGAGGACTACTACCACATGAGGTCAGTCTTATCTTATTACTTCACACCTTTGCCATGCTTACAATCCTCTCCCTCCACTTCGGTGTCTGATGGTCGAGTAGTTCGTAATGTACATGCTGCCTCCACTGTAATAGATAGTGTAAGCCCCTCAAGCCTTAAACTCGGGCAATTATCATTACAATTCTGCACCTGCTCCAGTGTTGCGAATCTGGTTAAGAAGTGTGAATGTAAAACTACTGATCAGGATAAAACATTTTGGATCCTGGATTCTGGTGCATCAATGCATTTTACTCCGGATCAATCAGATTTTGTCGAATATGAGGCACTGACTGGGACAGACCGTATCCCAGTTAGTACCACAGCTGGTGTTATCCATGTCGTCGGACGTGGCCAAGTGTTGATACGATGGATGGATTTGAATGGTGAAAACCACATCCTCCAACTTTACCAAGCCTGTCATATCCCTAACTCAGGGGTCCGACTCATTTCCATGGGTCAATTACTCATGTCTGGAGCTAAAGTGACTGGAGATGCGAACCAGATCACCATATTGTACGGTGATGGCAAAATCCTTGCCCCATTCAAACCTGGAAAGATCGGTTGCAATATGTATTTCATAGAGGCCTTACCCCTCTCTGATCACACCATGACTTGTACATTGACTTATGACATTGTACACTGCTGCCTAGGTCATCCCTCTCGCGACATTATCAGACATGCGCATAAACATACGCGCGGTCTTCCTGATGTTGAGATCCCTCATATGGACTCCATCTGCCCTGGCTGTGCCATGGGCAAACTACCTAACAGGAGTTTCTCTTCTACTGAGCATCGCACTACATGCACATTCGAGCTGATCCATTCGGATCTCAAATCCTTCCCAACTGAGTCGTACCACTGTTACCGGTACATCATTACCTTTTTCGACAATTATACATCAATGGCCTGGACAACCCCTTTGCACTCCAAGGATGCTGCATTGGTGGCTATCCGCCATTTCTTAAAAATGGTATCCACTCAGTTTTCCTCACAAGTTGTGGGATGGATGTCTGATGCTGGGAGAGAATACAAATCCCAAGCTTTTGATTCAATGCTCAAGGAATTGGGTATTCACGTTTACCAAAGCGCACCCCACACTCCTCAACAGAACGGTCACACTGAACGCTTCATGCGCACTGTTATGGACAAATCTGAAGCGATGCGCCATGAGGCATGCATCCCAGAAAGTTGGTGGGAATTCTCTATCGCCCATGCCACCCATGTGTACAACCGTACACCCCTAAGATGCCATAACTGGCGCACACCGTTTGAGATCCTATATGGATCCTCACCCGACATTTCGCACCTCCAAGTTTTCGGATGCGCTGCATATGTCCACATTCCGGAAGATGTGAGGGCTAATAAAATGGCCCCTAAATCAGAGTTAATGGTGTACTTGGGTGTTGCACCTGGAAATGATCGCAACTTCCTATTCATGTGATCCCCCAACAACATCCTATTTACTTCAGCGCATGCTCTCTTTGATGAAGCACGCTTCCCTCGCTGTGCGAAATCCGTTCGCATGCAACCTCTAGCACAATCTGTGCCTAAACCAGCTGATGAGTGACCCCTACAAGGTCCACCGCCCCCTGCTGATGATGACCTTCTACCTGGTCTACCCGCTCCTGCCATTCCTCCTCTTGTCCAATCTCCTCGCACGCCTTCTCCACGCCCTGCACTGCCACCTCCTCACGCTCCCCGCAAAGAACGAGCTGGTGCACCACCTGCTATCCCCCCTGCTCCCATTCGCCCACAACGCGAACACCGTGTGCCTCACAGGCCTGGCAACATGTACGGTGACGACCAACACCTGGTTGAGCAAACCAAGGATATTGAGCGCAAATCGCGCTGGCGTGACATCGTCCGTGAACCTCAGAGTTCAGGTGCTGGTCCATCTACCCAGCCAGCACCAGTAATGCCCAGAAATCTTCCCGGCACACCGGAACAACCATCTTCTTCACCTCCGTCTTCTGCAGTTTCTCCAGACAGCGAAGCAGACGTTGAACAGTTATGCCATGAAGGGGGAGTAAGATTGGCTGCATTTCTGATGTCAAAGGCAATAAACCTTTCCACTGATTCTGCAGAATCGAAGCCAGTACGTGAATGGACATATAAGGACATACAAAGACTGCCTGCAGCAGCACAAGAGGAATGGAAAGCCACATGTCAACGCGAGCTTGATATTCTCAAAGAGTGCCAAGTTTTTAAACTGGTAGATCTGCCTCATGGGCGCAAAGCGATCAATAATCGCTGGGTATTTGATGTAAAACCTGATGGTCATAAACACGCATGTTTAGTTGCAAAAGGATTCTCTCAGTTTGAAGGGGTAGACTTCGACCGAATATTCTCCCCAGTGGTCCGGTTTGAGACTGTCTGACTCATGTTGGCTCTTGCCGCACTGGAAGACTGGCACATTGAATCTCTCAATGTTTGAAGCGCTTACCTTTATGGCAAGCTCACAGAAGAGATCTACATGAAACAACCCAAAGGTTTTAAAGTCCCTGGTCAAGAGCACAAAGTGCTCCACTTACTGCGTGCCCTATATGGGCTTAAACAAGCTGGACTCGCCTGGTGGGAGACTCTAAATGAGTCCATGAAAAAACTCGGCTTCGAACGTCTGAAGTCAGATGCCGGTATCTTCCTTTACTGGAAAAAGGGTACATCTATAGTAGTAGCTGTCATCTATGTAGATGACGCACTATTTTGCGGTCCCACCAAAGCCATCGTAGATGAGATTAAAGGTCTCTTTATGAAAAAGTGGGAATGCAGAGACCTTGGCCCAGTCTCCTCATTCCTGAACATGAGAATCAAACGAGATGGTCACAAGATCCTCGTAGATCAATGCTCGTACCTTGAAAAAGTACTTGAGCAGTTCAGAATGCAGAATGCCAGGTCTGCACCCACACCTTTGCCTCAGGAGTATTACCCCTCTCTACATACTGGCCCAGTTGATCCGGAATTGCATTCTCGCTTCCAACAGGTGATCAGATCCCTGTTATATATCACACTAGGCACTCGTCCCGATGTCGCCTACACTGTTGCTGCTCTGTTGCAGCATGCTGCAAGCCCTTCACAGGAGCACCTCAATTCTGCACTCTACATCTGCAGATACTTACTTGGGACTCGTCATTACTCCCTCGTTTTTGATGGTGCAACACAAGCTGGCCTTATTGCATATGCTGATTCTGATTGGGCATCTGATCCCAACACCCGTCGCTCTCAGACAGGCTGGTTCTTCAAACTAGCAAACTGTGCTTTCAGCTGGCGCTCATGCAAACAAGAACGCGTAGCCCACTCCTCAACGAAGGCTGAGTACGTTTCCCTATCTGATTGCAGTCGACAGGCTGTTTGGCTGTGCCAACTTCTGGGGGAGCTCGGCTATGAACTACACCCCATACCCCTATGTGGTGATAACCAAGGTGCTATCTTTATGGCATCAAATCCAGTTACCAAAGGTCGTAACAAACACATTGCCATTAAATGGCATGGTATCCATGATTTCATCCAGGATAAATTAATTGAGCTTTTCTATCTAGAAGGCTCTCATAACCCTGCAGATATGCTTACTGAGAACCTTGGACACATTAAGTTCAACAAGTTTAGGACGCAATTGGGACTTGTATTCTATGATCGTCCCCAATGATTAGGTTGCTCTCATCAGTAGCACCATTCTCTTAGAGTGCTTATGTGCCTTTATCGGCTGCTTAGCATGGGGGAGTGTTGAATGAGCGTATTCGTACAGCTCTCAACTACCCGTATTAGTGTACTCTTAGTGTAGCTTACCATATTTGGTATATAGCCGCTTGTACATAAATACTTTGAACTCAGCTATCTGAGTTCTAACACTTCTTGTTCTTCTACCGCAACCATCCCTCTGAGTTCCTCAATCAACCAACCAGGTATGTGCTAAGGCTCTACTCTACGTTAGATGGAACCTGCTTCAACAAATGTCAGGTCAACGATCAGTGTTGTGAACGACTGGATGGTCCGGCAAATGGAGTAAGTGCAGCTGCCCCAGTTTTCAACATCATTAGAACTTATCATAGGATACCAACATCCTTGAGGATTACTATGCCAAGAACTGCCGTCCCCAGCCTCCATTGCCTGCTAGGTTACAGGCTCTCCAGCAACACTTGGTTCTGAATCGTCAGAATGCAGCTTCCGCTGATGCCAATGAAAGCAACAACAGTGGCCAGTATCACCGACAGAAGTGTCATTTGAAAATGCCGAAGCAAGATCGCTCCATGAACCCAACTCAACTGGGCTTTTATCCACCAAAATGGACCGATTTCCTCAAAGACTGCAAAGTCGAGACTTGTACATACGCTGCTGTCCATGAACCCTGGCTGTGTAGCAAACAGGTGATGATTGGCTTCATCTTGGACACAATCAACATGACCATCACAAAGTGGAGGCAGGAACAGCAAACTGTTGAGAAGGGATACTACCGGAAGTACAGGAAGTACATGTGCAAGCTCATATGTTTCTTAATCCCTTCACTTACTTCATTGACTCGATTTCCCTGGCTATTTGAAGATCTCACTTCATGGTGCAGTAAACTCAAGAAGGTGGCAGCCAGCATGGTTCATGCGCAATACAATCTCTTTCCCCCCCAGAGCAGTCGCCTCTCCAAGCCTGAGACATGTCAACACATAAAGCAAGCTGCTGAGTGTTTAATCAAGAAATTGGCATTTGCACATGGTGGAAAAGATGCCGAGATATGTATAAACCTACAATTCAAACCTGAAATACTCTTACTTGTTTCAGGAACATACTAATAATTTTGGACACCCTGCACTACGTGAACTGATACATGTCTTTCTTTTCAGCCACCAGAACTGTATTGGTAACCTCCATTCGGGCGAGTTCAGAACATGTATCCTGAACAATATGCTCACTGTTACGCAAGACGTACTTCTACATCGAGTCACTAACTAGCTGTCTCAAGGGAGGTGCTCACGAAGAGACCCAACGTCCTTGATAGGCTCAAAGGTGACGAGAACTTAG
>JBBPMW010001136.1:0-11624 GCA_038090535.1 Tylopilus alboater | reverse complement strand
TAAGAACCTTGGACATATAAAGTTCAACAAGTTTAGAATACAATTGGAACTTGCATTCTATGATTGTTCCCAATGATTAGGTTGCTCTTATTAGTAGCACCATTCTTTTATATGCTTACATGCCTCACATTGGCTGCTTAGCATGGGGGAGTGTTGAATGAGTGTATTCGTACAGCTCTCAACTACCCATATTAGTATATCATTAGTGTAGTTTACTATATTTGATATATAGCTGCATGTACATAAATACTTCAAACTCAGCTATCTGAGTTCTAAGGCTCCTTGTTCTTCTACTGCAACCATCCCTCAAAGCCCATAAATCAACCAACCAGGTATGTGCTTAGACATTACTCTATATTAGATGGAACCTGCTTCAACACATATAACTTCTTCAAGCATTCCACTGAATTCTATTTTAACAAATACTTTGACAAGAACATGTACTTCACCTTAATGTCTTGACTATCTTGATAGCTTTTACCTCATGTTCATGTTTCCCTCATGCTTGATTACTCAGTAACAATCTAATGGGGCACGTGGTGTGCATGCATATCTCCTATTTCTTGTACCAGTCTGAGCTTGACCACAGTGTCAGCTATAGTCTCTTTGCCAAAATGGTGTTGCTGCTGAATTTCCAGAACAAGCATACTACTATATAACAAGCTCAGCATTCGATGATAGATGGCACATACAAGCTAATCAGCTCATTCCCTCCCCCCAAAGAAGGTCATACCATCCAAATGATGGATAAATTCACTGCTTTAGAACTGCAAGATTCAATTATTGTTGAGAGGCACAACCAAAAACAAGGGCCTTGTCAGGGGTTTGGCTTCACCATAGACATTATCTTCACTTCTTTCAGAAAAGATGTCCCACTGTTGGTTCCTGCTGATTCATTGGTTGTACCATTGAAAATGATTCCATCCACTGCTCATACTCCTTCTCTCAAACGTAGCGATATTTCTGAGGACACTCCAATCAATCTCTATGACAATGCTGCAAAGTGCTGGAATTGTAACATCCACTCTCCTTCCAATGGTCCCAAACTTGCCCAGCTCTCCAAAGGCTCTCCCAGACTTAATGTTTACCCAGAATCTCCACAGGCTGTGCTGTTAGGAAGCAAGGACCTTAGCATGGAGAGGCAAGTAGCACTGTTCTTCAATGCTATCACATTCACTATCAAAACCCAGATACCTACCCAACTGGCTGGCAAACTGCATTGTCATTGGATGGCAGAATGGAGTAGTATTCACATGTCCAGGTCCACTGCCAATGGGTTCAAACAGAAGCCCAACCTCATCCTAGTGGACAATGCCACTGTGCCACTTGATGAGGTTATGTGGTTGAGTCCCAAAGTCATCACTGAGTATACAAAGGAATTGTTTCAACCAGCTTCTCATCTTGGGAAAACAATGGATACCAAAGCATATCTTGTGCTCATTGAACAGCCTTGGAGGCCCTTCATTCTCAGCCTTTCAATTGCAAATGACGACCTTCATCTTCACTTCTATGATCACTTTGGTGGTTCAATTTCCCCCCAATTCAACATCCACCACAAATTGGAGGCTCTCATATTCATACTCTCCATGGTAGCATTTGATGACCATGGATGTGTTAGCTTCAACATGACAATGGAAATTTTGCCCCCATCTGTGCAGCTTCACAATCTCTTTGCACTTGTATCACTATCAAGTGAAGGCCATGTGTTGATGAAGGCTGAGAAGGATGATACTCAATCTGCTATTCAATTCTCTCCTACTCCCCCACTCCTCTCACTTACATCCACATTCTCATCACCACTGGAAGGTGGCAGTGATGTCCTTGCCCTCTCCTTGTGTTCGTCTCCATCACTGCCATGATCCAATTCCCTCCCAGCTCAAAATCCAGTCACCTCTGCCACCCATATCCATTCCAGCAATTGGAAAGATGCACATTGGCAACAAACACTATCTACAAGCTCATAGACATATTATTCTTGAGCATGGGTTTCTTGGGAAGGGGAACAGTTTGCTACCTTGCACACCACAATGGATCCTTCTTCATTATCAAAGATTATTGGATCCAGGAATCCCCAGTTAGGCAAGCTCTCAAGGAAGTCAAGATGATGAAACTTTTGCAAGATATTGACAGGGTACCTAAGCTACATGATTATTAGGTCATTGAGGTTGAGATGGATATTGTGGATAATACCAAGTGATATTGGAAAAAGAGATGGCAGGCACACATAAAATCATGGAGAACACATATACGACTAGCAATGAAACCATGTGCTTGACCATTGGTGATGTTAAAAATAAAGAAAGAGCTTATATCTTGTATTAGGGACATCCTTAAAAGTACGTATTCTCAACCTAGGGTTTCAAGTTTGTGCTAAGCCCTCCCTTCCAACAGTCCAGGAACAAGCTTTTGAGAAGGGTGTTCTTCATCAGGACAGTAGCATAAACAACATGATGATTGAAGACTTTGAAGGTGGATCTCAGGATGTTCTTCTTGACTGGGAATTTGCTGTGGAGGTCACACTATGGGAAGAGTATAGCTTGAGGGGCACTGTAAGTACATTAATTGGCAGTAACTATCACTTGCCATTGATATTGTGTGCAGGGCACAGTCCCATTCCTATCAGTGAATTTTCTCTAACAGCTCCAAGTGGTGTTCAACAAGTCAAACCCGAGTTCTATATCCCAGATCTGTAAAAGTGCTTCACTTATGCACTTATTCATCGACAAGCTGATCTATATGCAACATTCATATGTGGATGATATTGAATTGCTTTTCTACATTTTCATCTAGATCTTGATCCTTTATAATGGTCTGCTTGGTTGCCAGCACAAAAATAACAGCCATGAAAAGACACTGCTTGGTCTTTGAAGTGAAGGAGCGGCAACCAATCTCGAAATTGCATGTAATGCAAAGTTTACATTTCTTGTCAATCCCTCCAATCATGATCTCAATGCTCAAATTTCATTGTACTTCAATAACTTACTCCCTCTTGCTCATCAGTGGCACAAATTACTCAGACACTCTTTGCTACACCTTACTCCTGTGAAGTTCTCTGATGTTATGACAGTTCTTGATGATTTTCTGGCCAGTATGCCAGATGAAAGGCTGCCAGAGATGACAAACATGTTTTGCAAGATCATCAATCAATACAAGGCACTCAACTCTGTGTTTCCATTGCTGACTGCTGACTGCCCTAATAGGGAGACTGTGCCGATTGTGACATGCAAACATCTTTCTGAGGAGGTCAGGAGCATGGACAACTCCCCATTACCTAGCAAGCAGTTCAAAGCCATGTCAGATCATCTTCCCAACTAGTTACTTGTATGACTCGCATAACTCAATTTTATGGAATTGTTACTTTTTCATGTACTAGTATCTGTTTCACAGATGCATCAGGAATTACTGTGAGACGTAACTTTGAAGCAAGCTTACTACTGACTTGTTCTAATAAGCACACATGTTGCATTAAGTGAATGACAGAAAATGCCACAATGGATGCTAGCTCATGTTCCTTGCCCCAAACCCTCACCTTCAGCTCTTGATGTCTTTGCAGTCTTAGCACTGAAGTCCAGCCTCTTCCAAGAAGAAGAGCAAGAAGACAAAACATAGGCCAAATGACAATGAGAGTCCTCGAAAAGTGAAGACCAAGCATTTGAAGAACTCTCACATTGTCACCCCTGATCCATCTGTCAATAACATTGAGGATAGTCCCAATTCGCTATCTATTGAAGTTCAAAGACCTTGCCATAGCAGCAGGATTGGCATGGGCTCTGGCAGAAGGGTCACACAGCTGGAGAAGATTGGTGATGCCCTTGAATACTGGTTTGCCAAGTTTCAGATGGCCACCAATCTTCCTGGAGCAACAGTCGTGAATCCTTTTACTCCAGAGATGTCCGCAAGTCTAGGCATTGAGAAGATAAGGAAGAGGTGAAGGTCAGCTTTAGTATCTCTGTACGAGCTCAAGTAACCATATCTCTTTATGTAGTTCAACGCTCCTCCACCACCTTACATATCTGCTTCCATATCCATAGTCTCCATTTCTTCAACCACAGAAATCCCAGGTTTGGCATTCCAGAAAACTACTCTGAATTTCCATCACCATGACAATGACTCTGAGCACTTTGGATTCTACCACACTATGCAATCCACACACATTGTCCCACCTGGTACTGAGCCTGACCTTCAAGCCCTAAATAATCCTTATGTCACAGCTCAGAGGAAACAGATTCAGTCAAACAGCCAGTTGTCACAAGTGGAATATAGAAATCCAATGGTGCCTCTTATAGTTCCAAGGCAGCCAGTTTCTGGCAACATTGACCCCAGCCTTCTCAATATCTCTCAACCTTTCTTGTCTGTGGTGACCTAGAACTCACAGCAAATCTCTAGAGCCAACGAGATCGACAAGGAAGTAGGTTTCAGTGAGCAGTCAAAGAGCGACTCTTCTTCTCAGAACTCAAGTTCTTCTGATTCTTCTAATGATGATGCTGGTGGCATAAGGAACAGGCAAACTGTGCACCCAGGTATGTTACTCATAATGTTTGAGCTTTCCACTCACACCTCTACAGATTTCTCCAAAGAGTTACAGCTCAATCATCTCCCTCATCACAACTTTCTACCTTCTGATCATGAATTCAATCATTCACATGACAAGGCTGACAAGGCAGCCCTTGTGACATTGCACCAGGACATTCAATCAGAGATGAGAATGCATTGCTGTAGTATCTGTGTCTAATCAATTACTCAGCATTTCCAACATAGCAATGTTCTTGATGTCCTTGATTGTTACCATCTGACTAATGGCCATCCTTCAGTCCCTGCCCCTGCACAGCTCACTAGTTTATCACAAGGCTTGGTCAATGAAGACACAACTCACATACATGCCCCTTATAATTCCAAAAAGTCCAAGAACAAGGGTCCATCACCTGAGACACTTGCATATTACCCCCCTGTGTGGAAGGACTGCCTTGAGGATGGCAAGCAAGAATGTCAAGCCATTCATGCAATTTGTAACCCCTTTCCATCAAAGAGTCACAACCTCAATGGTTCGGTGTTGGAGTCTCTAACTACTGTTGTGATCAAGTGGACTAACCGTCATGTGAAGTTTGAACCCAGTAAGCATGACAATTTGATATTTTGTACAGTTCTCACTTTAGCACCACAGGCTACTGGCTTGATTGCAAGAGAGATATGACATGTCCCATAAGTTATGGTCAAAACTCGATCTCCATCATTAACATTTCTGCAATCTAGCTCTTCAGCAATATTTCTATCTGGTGCTCAAAGCTGAAGGCTGTCGCACTGGCTATTGCACCCACTGTGTACAACCTTATTCCTCCTCAAGATATTGTGCATCCAGACTAGATGCAATGGGTCGAGAATGCAGCCATTAAGCTCCTCAACAAATCTTTGTTTTTGTGAGATGGCTTCAACGAAATGGTTTGTGCTCCTACTTTCCTGTTAGCATAGTGACTGTAACCTTCCTCTCTTAGGGTGAAACTAGGAATTATGCTCACCTGGTGCTCAAGGAGGCAATCATCCAATTCTGTTATACTGGTACCTATCACATTGTGGACAAACATCCCAATCTGTTCAGAAATTCTATTCCTGTCTCTTGCCTGGCCCTTGTGGGAACAGCGGCAGCATCTACATTTACTGACCTTGTTCAAAGCTGACCATTGACCATGATAGTACAACTGTGTTCTTGATGGATTCGCTAAGAAGGGCTTGGGGAAGTCCATGCTACAGTTTTCTGGAAAAGCTTATGCTTCAATCTTCCATGGAATAATCAGCATCCTGGACAACATCCTAGCGCATTCCTATCATGGACCTAAATTTCAAGTGCAACTCTCCTAGTGGGCAGAGGAAGGATGGTTCGCAACCAGTATTCCATTCCAATGCTGTGCTTGTACTGATTTCTCATGCTAAGAGAGCGTTGCATGAGAATAATGCTAATGTGGAACATCATGAACATTTGCAGTGTGTTTTGGATTGATTTGATGCTTTCTTACATTTCATAGTAGTCAAGTTGCATAAAGTATATGGTATTGTCACCAGTCCCCAGATTATGTCACCAATTAAACTGTTTTCAAGTGATTTTATTATGAAGGGCTACTGCTGGTGAGCTACCAAGAGTATGAGAGTGTCACTAAGCACACAAGAATGTACAGATGTGACATGCTGTAGAATGTTTCATAGAATTACAATGCATTTGCCAATTGTCTACAGAGTTCACTAGGAACAGCCAGATACATGAATGTAGTTTCAAGTGACCCCACCATAGTACTGCATAGGAATGTATTGTTATGGTTGAGTAACAATGGACTTACTTTTAATGGACTTATCATTTTTCTTTTGTTAGATCTTATCTTTCTTATCTTACCTTCATACTGGATCTACGATCTGCCATATACCTAAACACAGGTTCACTTTCATTCCATCCCGTGCATGGCCACTTCACTTATTTCACACTTCCATTCTGCCACCACCTTACGGTTGCCTCATGCCTTTCATTAGCTGCCACATTCTCATGGTAGGCTGTATCTGCTTCTCTTCCATTTCATGGCTATGTTCCCACACCATGCTTTACACATGCTTCCTACATTCGTAATCCATATTGTCTTCCTTATTTAGTAGTTATCAGCTAGATCCAGTACAAACATGCACATACACATGTATAGTATATAAGCCATGAATACACGACCAAGACTCCCCAATCTTGTCCTCTTGTAGTCTCCTTTGCTTACTGGAGCCTAACCTATCTCAAGACTTCCCTTCATCCTCTCTATCTATACTTGTGACCTAGTTCCCCCCAAAGATGCTCCTAGGCAACTCGCTATTGACTAGTGAGCAAGGCCATTTCATTAGGACAAGACTGCTTTATTGACTACTTCACTACAACCGTGCATCTGAAGAAACAGTGTGCTACGCTTACGATATCCCCGCCCCCCATCATACCTTACGCTTCAGCCAGTGTGTTCCAGACTCACCACTGTGCTCAGGGTGGCCATCAGATACTTATGCCGCACGCTTACAATGCTTAGTGGTCACACACAAGGCATGTATTCCACAGATCATCAAGGAAGAAATCTTCAATGAAGAAGATCCATTTGGTGGGCTTTGCTACTCCAGCACTCCCACCCCTGAACAAGTACAAGGTACGCAGGTGGAGCAGCCATTAGGCTCAGAGCAAGCTGAATCGGAGGTCTCAATGCCATCTCTCATCCTAGTCGCCTTGGAAGAAGACCCGAATGACTATGTTCCCCCAGCCCCACCACTTCCACCTCCCATCGCCATCCACTTTGCCCCACTGCCACTAGAAGGGTGGGCACAATTCCTAGAGAACCCAGACTTCTACGCTCCCGCAGACTTAGAAGCACTGAACACCTACTTCGTGCCGCAGAACATTGCAGAGAGGTATGCAGAGGAAGTAGTAGAGTGGGGAAGACATCAGAGGATACAAAATAGAGAACCCACTCCAGCACCCACTCATCCATACCGCCCTCGCCCTCATTGTCAGTATGAAGCTGACCTTTTATGTATACATCGGTGCAACTACAATATTCTAGAAGATCGCTACCTACGTCCACGATCATACCTACAAAGACTTCGCCATTATCCCTACTAGATAATAGCTGCATACAAACTTTTCTTTCTTATCCACTCTAAGTCCCTAAGAAGCAATGGCAGAATTACCACAAGGACTTCTTACAGCCTTTAGTGGAATAAGAGAAGAAGGAGGATATTGGGAGGATGCCGCCAATCAAATAAAAGACTATTTTGGCGAACTTTTAAAGAACCTTAAGACCGCTAATGACCTCTACTTCCAAGTAAAGAAAGATATGTCAACACTAGAGGCACAAGTCAACGCCTCCTCCTCTTTAGGTTTTGGAAGTAGCGCATCTACAGGCACCCCTAAGTTCTCTAAGCTCTTCACTGACCCAGGAATGTATAATGGTTCCAGGTCCAAGTTTGAAGAATGGTGGATGAAGATGCAGGCCTGGATAGACCAGAACTGCACTGCACTCCCACTCGGCCACAATAAGGTTATGGTGGTACTATCACGTCTTACCGGCCCCAAGGCAGGCAGTTTCGCCCAAACAAGAATTCAGAAGCTGATCAACAGAGAATCATTCACGTGGTCAGATTGCCAAGATGCGATGGTTGGCTTATTCAGATCATCCAATCAACAAGAATGGGCCCATAAACCATCATTGATTACCAAGGACACAGAGAACGTGTTATGGCTGAGATAACCGACCTTGAAAAGAATCCACTTATTTTGGGATTCTCTTGGCTAAAGAAGCACAACCCTGTAATCAATTGGTAAAAGGGATCAGTCACCATGAGCCGATGCCCACGCACCTGCACCATGCTTCAAGATAGGGCAGGATAGCTTAGGGCATGTGACAAAGAAGAAGAAGAAAATGCTTACCTTGTCTATTCACTAAGAGCCATGCTTGAAGTGCCACCCCCTAAAGAGAAATTTGAGAAAACACCTCAGGAGCTTGTTCCAAAAGAATACCATAAGTTTCTAAAAGTATTCCATAAGGGAGAATCGGAATGCATGCTGATAAGAAAACTGTGGGATCATGCAATAGATCTAAAAGAAGATTTCAAACCACATAAAGGGTGTTTGATACCCCTATCCGCTATGGAACAGGAAGAAGTGTCCTCATTTCTTGATGATCAACTAAAGAAGGGTTACATAAGACCTTCTAAATCCCCTCAAATATCCCTGGTATTCTTTGTCCCTAAGAAAGATGGAAAGAAACACATGGTCCAAGATTACTGATATCTAAACAAACACACAGTCAAGAATAATTATCCACTATCCCTAATTGCCCAATTGGTTGATAAACTTCAAGGGGCTAAATTATTCACCAAAATGGATCTCCGATAGGGATACAATAATGTCAGGATCAAAGAAGATGAATGGAAAGCTACCTTCGTTTGCTTCCTCATGATGTACTTCAGATTATGCAATTCACCTGCCACGTTTCAAGCAATGATGAACGAAATCTTTGCCAATATGGAAGATGTTGTAATAGTATATATTGATGATCTAATGATATTCACAAAAACAGACAATCAAGAAGAACATGAAAAAATCATATTAGAAGTACTAAAAAGATTAGAAGAAAACGACTTATTTGTAAAACCAGAAAAATGCACCTTTTGTGCCACAGAAGTTTTGGCATGATTGTAGGAAAAGATGGGATAAGAATGGATGAATCAAAGGTAGAAGCCATTTTGAAATGGCCAGAACCCAAGACAGTCTGTGGAGTACGGAGCTTCCTCAGCCTTGCTAATTTCTATAGGAGATTCATTAAGGATTACGCCCAAGTGGCTAGTCCCCTAAATGATCTCACAAAGAAGGAAGAACCCTTTGTGTGGAAAGAACCACAATAAAACGCGTTTGACACACTTAAACACCACTTTACCACTGCTCCAATACTTGCATTCCCAGACATAGATTGTCATTTCTGCTTAGAGTGCGACGCATCAGATTATGCCACAGGAGCAGTCCTATCTATCAAAAAGGAAAACAAATGGCACCCTGTTGCCTTTATGTCACACTCCATGAGTCCACAGGAACAGAACTATCCAGTTGCTGATAAAGAAATGCTGTCAGTAATCAAAGCCCTAGAGGCTTGGAGACACTATCTAGAAGGATCACACCATAAGTTTGAAATCTGGAACAATCATCAAAATCTTCAGTTCTTTATGACTCAACAAGATCTTAATTGCTAACAAGTGCGCTGGGTGCAATATTTAACACGCTTTAACTCCACCTGGCACTACAAGCCTGGTATCTCAATGGGAAAAGCTGATGCTCTCTCATGACAAGAAGATCACACTATCAGAGTTGAAGATGACAATAAGGGAATCATTGTAATTCCACCAGAGAGGATTAGAACTAATGTCCTGCTCCAAGATGAAGGCGATACACTCTTCACACGCATATTTAACGCAACATGCCGCTTCCACGAATCAGACATACAGTGGTTATGTAAGGAACAAGGAATATGTGAGGCACGCAATGGCTGCCTTTACAACAAGTTTGACAGGCTGTACATGCCTGATTACAAAGACCTATGTATGAAAGTCATCAGACTTCACCATGACACCCCTATCACTGGTCACCCTGGTTACAAGAAGACATTAGATCTTCTACAATGAAGTTATTGGTGGCCTGGAGCCACTACTCTAGTCAGGTCATATGTTGCTAGATGTGATAGATGTCAATGATTCAAGGGCACTAATCAAGCCCCTGCTGGTTTACTACAACCCCTACCTATTCCAAACAAACCCTGGGAACACATAAGTGCTGATTTCACCACTGATTTACCCCTTTCCTACAGTTACGACACCATCCTTATGGTAGTCAACAGGTTTAGTAAAGAAGTTGAGTTGATCACATGCAACAAGACATGCACAGCACTTGATACAGCTAAATTATACCTTGGTCATATATGGAAGATATGTACACGGCCTTTCAACAACAATCATTTCCGATCGTGGACCACAATTCGCCTCACAAGTGATGCGTGACATTTGTGCCCAATTAGGAATCCAACCTAAGTTATCCACGTCATTTCATCCACAAACTGATGGACAAACGGAACACATGAACTGAGAAGTCCAGAAATACCTTCGTTTATTCACCACAGAAAAAGCAGAAGAATAGAGCACATGGCTAGCCCTTGCTCAATTCTCAATAAACAATAAAAAACAAGTGTCTACACAAAAAGCTCCATTTGAGGTTACAACAAGGTCATATGCACCAAGAATGGGCATTGAGCTGCATGATACCAAGCCACCAGCTGCTATGGAATTCATTTTGGATATGGCCAAAACCCTTGAATCAGTTAAAACTAATTTAGTAAACAACACGCTCAAGAACAAATGAAATCACAGGCTGATAAACACTGATCTGATGTCTCCTATCACATTGGAGATAAGGTTTGGTTATTTACAGAAAACTTATGTTTGATACATGCATCTAAAAAGCTGTCCGAATGATGGTTAGGACCTTACAAAATCACTGAGTTAATGGGACCCAATGCTATAAAGTTATGGCTACCCTTAACCATGCACATCCACCCCATGGTTAATATCTCGTGCACTAAACCTTACAAGAAACGCCTTGAAGGCCAACCACTTGATCACCCCGGACCAGTACTAGTCACTGAGGATCACAATGTTGAATATGAAGTTGACTTCATCATTGACTCAAGATATAGAAAGAGGAAACTTGAATATCTAATTCACTGGAAGAGATATGATGACACTGATCGCACATGGGAACCCCTATCTAATCTCAAACACATGCAAGATGCAATTCGTGATTTCCACCGATCTAATCCTGCCACATCCCATGCCCTCAGCATGTCAATTGACACATTCCACAATCTATTTAAATCTCACGAAAACTTTATAACACCTGATCCATGGAAATTACCCCTGAATCACCTGGAATGTGATCCCTAGAAGGAGGGTACAGGCATGCCTTGAGCATGTTTCCAATGCGTTTGCAATGCTTTCACCCTAGTTTATTCATATAAAAGGATGGGACTTCAATGGTTGACCCCATCAAACTTCCTACCCACACAAAACAGTTCAAA
>JBBPMW010001134.1:0-11631 GCA_038090535.1 Tylopilus alboater | reverse complement strand
TGTGGGCGAAGGTCGAGTGCTTCTTGATTGAGGACAATGGCCTCGTCGAGATCCTGCGTTGTGCCGAGCTGCTTGTACCGAGTAGAGAGACGAACTGCAAGGTTGCTCAGAGACGTTGAGCGATCAGGGTGTCCTTGCGGGCGAAGGTGGATTGCTTCTCGACCAAGGACAATGGCCTCGTCAAGATCTTGCATTGCCCCGAGCTGCTTGTACCGAGTGGAAAGATAAACTACAAGGTTGTTCAGAGGCATTGACCGATGAGGGTGTCCTTGTGGACAGAGGTCGAGTGCTTCTCGGGCGAGGACGGTGGCCTCCTCAAGGTCTCTCATCATCCCGAGCTGGTCGTAACGATTACTGAGATGATTTGAGAGGCAAGTCAGGGAGACGGATCGCTCGGGATGGCCAGGTAGGCAAAGTTTCAGGGCTTCCCGGTCGACCTCGATTGCCTCGTCGATGTAACTGGTTCCATCTCCTTGGAGAAACTTGGCGACGAGAGATTCTGCCCGTGAATGCATCTGTTCCACTGGCAGGACATCAATTATCTGCTCTGCACGCTTGCATGCCGACAGAAAGACAGAAGTACCTTCCGAAGTCATGCTGGTCACTGGACTCGATGAAGCGCGGTGGTTTGGGAAAACGTAGGCCCCAGGTAGGATATAGCACGGGTGGGAAAAACACCGCGGGTCGGGGGTGTACGGGTATGGCGGGTACGGGTACAGCGATCTCGAAACCCGCAGCCATACCGTACGTTACTTGATGCACGGAGGTGGTTTGTTTGCCGTTCTCATTAGTGAAACACGGCGCTCTCACCGATCTGGGGAACCAAGATGTTTCGGAGGACGAAAACGCATGGCCGAGAGGGAATGAGTCGTAGTCAATGATGTCCGGTTTCTTGATTCCTGTGAAGCTGGGTGGGAATCGATGTTCACGCTCCAGGGCAAGATCGCGGGGTTTACATATATTGGAGAGGGTGTTGAAACAGCTATCCCTATCAATAGCACAAACATCCCCGATTTTGAGGCCGTAGATCTGGCGACTTCGTGGTAGCAAGACTGGAGCCGAATTCCACGAGGGGTGACCTTGTAAGAACCCGTGCCTTGTGAATGTATCTTGATAGGAAGGTTGCGCAGAAGGCATGGTATGGTCTCAGCTGGGGATTCAAAGATAATTATCGATAAATGGGGGCGTGAGGACGAGCGCTTGGAAGGCCGCGATCACCGGTTCTGATATTGCATAAGTTCCCGCATAGCTCCCGTGCGACCAACGCAAGATGAACCGAAACCATGCTACCCATAGTAGAAGCTACTCGCGCAATCGCCCTTTCGTGTCTGAAAGCAGCTGGAACATTTGCCTGCGAGAGGCTGAGAAGTCAAGAGACTGGGAGGCCAAGATTAGGGAACCAGCATTCGTTAAAATGAACATATCTTGCTCCTGGGCGCCGATGCCTTCAAACTCGGTAACGTGAGCCAAATATCGTGGCGGAACAGTGGTGCAATTGCGTCGTTGCACGAAGACGTGCTAAAGCGGCAATCCGGGAGTCTTCTGAAACTCTGAATAGCAACGAAGGCTCTTGTCGCTTTCTTTTTTCAACGAGCAGTCGTGCCAATGGTGCATGTGCAGTGCTAAGCTGACGGGAGCTGAAAGAGAACTCTCAACTCGGCGCTCTGGAAACAAGTAGATTCTCTGAATGATGAATGTACTAGGAACCTGAGAGGGAACTTGAAGGTACAGTATGTACTATGTATGTCACGGTAGGGTGTTGGAAACCACCGCAAACAGTTCCGTACGCTTACATAATTAAGTAGTGCAACGTCACTGCTAGCCAGAGCAAGCAGTGGTCATAAGTACCAGCACACTCAGATTGACTTTGTTCTCTGGAATGGGCCGAATGTACGAGCCCACGGTACTGGAACCACCATGATCGATCTTGTCTGAGTATGGTGAAAGAAAAACATTTGCTGGTGAACTGATGCACTGTATCAGTAGCCGTCGTGCAGAAAGTTCTTCTGAAAGTTAACGGGTCTACATGGTCACGCGCCGCCCAGTGACCGCTAACCCCACGACAAGTTCTAGACCAACGGCCCGTTCATTTTCCGTCCAGTTCAACAGCGTATTTTTCTCGCCCACAAAAGAGATCCGCGCGATACGACCTAGCCTATACCAGTCCCACGCTACTCAAAGCAAAAACCCTTCCCCTTTCCCTCCTACACCCCAGGCAAGGTGAAATCAGGATAGTTTGGCCAATTCCCAAGCCTACCCGGATCGCCCCCAATTCGGACCCACGCAGAATGCGACGGCGTCGGTCCATCGAGCACGAACAGCTGATGCCAACCCGGTGGACAGACGAACGCGTTGGGCGGCGCCGTGATGGTACACTTCGTCCCGGAGCAGGAGAAAGCGGGGAAGATGATGCGTCCGCCGCTCATAACGTTGCCGTGCGTGCTCGACGACGCTGTGTCAGTGGTCCGTCAGAATCGTGTGTATCTCGGAGAGCGCGCGAAGGCCCACCTGCGATGAGAGAAACCCGCATCGTGCCCGTCGTTCCTTGGAAAAGCGTCACATCGATAGCGTATTGTCCGCCAAGGGCCCAGTCCGTCTGCGTGATCGTAAACGTAGGCTGCTTGAACCCTTGATTCAAATACGGCGGAATGTACACTTCGATCCGGAATTCCTCCGGATACACATATGATCCGTTCGCGTATTTCGTCTCTGGATCCGAACCCGAGACCAACACGCGGCCGTCCGGGAGGAGCGTCGCCTCCGAGTGGTAGAGCCTTGCGACGATCGTGTTGCCGAGGATCGAGAAGCGTTGGCCGATAGGCTTCGTCGGGTCGTACAGCAGCGCACTGAGATTGGGGTCGGTCGCCAATCCGAATCCGGCGACACCTTGGTGCGCACCGTTCAGGATCATGTACGTCCTGTAGCAATTCCAGTGAGCCTCAAACACGATGCCAATATGCATCCACGCCGACTTACCCATCCGGAAGCGTGACCATGCACGGCATCACTCGCTTTGATGGCTATACCACATCGTTCATTCACGTTAGGCAAATCCTCTGGTCCATACCAACGCATACACCCACCATTCGTTCCAGCGTCCACTTCGGATTCTGCACCTCAGGTGCGATCGAGATACAGTTATCCAGCGCGATCGCGGCCCCTGGCGTAGAGCCACCACAGATCAAAATCTGAATCGGGTCCGTGTACGGCGCGTGTTGCGGAAGAAGCACCGCCGTTCCTTCCATTGGATAGTTGCGACCGGCGAGGAAATTGTTCACCGCACCGGGCATGTTGGGTAGCACTGTCACCGTATTGAACGTCACCGGATCTAGTATGCGGGCTTCGTTGTAGTAACCTGAAAGCACGCTGTGTAAGTAGACGTGCCAATCCTGATTTGGGTGTCCTCACCGATGAAGAACCGTCCGCTAGGGAGTACGAGCAAGAATGGGTATAGGTTGTTTGGATCGGTGCGTTGCATGTAGTCGAGGGTGATGACAGTGTCACCCCCTGGAGGTTTTGGGAGAATCTCTAGACTTGGCTGGGGTGTACCATTGCTACCAGCTTCCCCACCCACGACGAGAATACTGCCATTTGGCATCATCATCGCCGTCGGGTACCATCTTCCGCGCTGTAAAGTTATGTAAACTCTGAACAGAATCCGGGTTGGAATGCTCGACATACCTGAAGCGAGAGCTCGTTCACGTTCTCCTGCCAATCATGCGTCCCGTTCACCCCCGGCCTTCCATCTGGATAATACAACCTGACCCCAAACGTTGAGTCGAGTGACCATCCACCGATGTTGATCTGTCGCGCGCCTTTATCCGGGAGGACGATGCTGCCCGAACAAAACACGTCCGTCTTGACGTGCATTTCACGCCACGCCAACAGGTAGTTGTTTACCAGGCTGATATCCAACTCGTAGGCACCAGTAGTATTGGGAAACGGGGACGTGCCAGATTTTTCGAGGAACGTCACCTTGTTGTTGATACCCACCGTCGCGATCAACGGCACGACGAGGCCCCCAATGAGAAACTGATAGTCATCCCAATCAATCTCAGTTACCGAACATACAGTCCATTCAGACTTGCCTGGTAATGCCCGGTATTCCCTGGCGTGTTCCATACGTTCAGCGGCGTCCCAGTCCAGTAGTAGGTCGTCAACCTATTTCCAGCGCCACACAAATGAATGGGATCTCCAGAGCAAGCCATGTTGCACTCTGAATCGGCGACGAATGCCCCGTTTTTGGTAGTGACATCGGTAATATCACCGCAGACTAACCATCTCAAGCGTTTACATGCACGTCAGGATCAACAAGAGAGTGAAGACGTACAACATTGTTCTCCGTACTCCAGTCCAGCAGCGGGATAACCAAATGCGGCGCACTGAGTCAGACAGGCGTCGACCGTATTGTTCGTTGTCCAGTCTAACTCGTATGGGAACATTCTCAGTCCATTGCTTGGCTCACTATTTAATGAAGTGTCTTTCAGAATATGACCATTTATGACAAGGCATGGCCACCTACGCGAGACATCCTTGGTATTGGTATGAGCCAGGAAGACCTGTCTTTTGAATTGTAGGAACGGGGAGCACAGTGACTTTGCCCGTCGAAGTGTATACGGAGAGGCGATTGGGGCCACCACATGCCTCCCTACGTATCATTAGCAACGACACAGACTAACAGTTCGTGCTTACGTGGCACTTCCCCCACAAGCCATATTGCAGTCGCTATCGGGTGCCTGAACGGCGCCATTTATCAGATAATTACCGCAGACTGGAAATGGAGTGAAGCCATTAGCTTACAGCGATGACGCACGTTAAACGAAATGCGACTCACAGCATTGTACACTGTATTCGATTGCCGCGAGCGCGAAATTGCTGGCGCTGCAATGGGCGATGCAGCTCTGGACGGTCGTCGCGCTGTCATCGTACTCATTTCCGAGGACCCGTCCATTGGCGTTGTCCACGTAGCATGCGGCGTATGTCCATGTTCCTGGAAGGCCACTTTTCACGGGGGACACGGCCGCTTCCCCCACGCTCGCTTGAGCTATCAGCGATGACAACAAGGTCAGAAGACCAAAGGTAGCCATGTTGGCCTTGCGAGTCTCGTCGCTCACGTTATCCTGGAGCGTCGTTTTATAGAATATATGCGCGCTAGCCTGAAACCAGCCATCATGTTTGACAGAATTCCCGAAAAAGCGGCAGAAATGCTTGGTTGAGGAGCCCGAATGGCCAAAAACAAGCAGAATTAGGCCAGGTCCGCTAGGGTGTTATCGGGTGCCAATTGACGGCTGCGACAGGCCGGAACGGATATTAAGTGGCCAGGACGAATCAGTTTGAAACCATTAAGTAGAAGTCAGACGACTTCCAGCCTTTGTGGAAATATCGGTGTTTATGTGCCTCTTTTTCAGGAGGGGTTATGGCAGCATCGAAAATGTCATGCTGGCTAGGCGCAACTGCGCTCCAGAAGACGGCGGTCGTTGCGAGTACAGCAGAATGTGCACCCGTTTTTGTGCAGCATTTGATTTCGCAGGGAGGAAGAACGGTAAGCTGCCGTTAAAAGCGTCTACTAACAGACAAACCGGAAAATGAGCGGGTTGCCATTCCAAAAGAATGGAAGAAGTATCACCAAAGGTTTGCTACAAGAAGGTAGCAACGGCGGGTGTCGCCAAGTCCTCGACTTCCGAGGAGGCGAAGTGGATTTTATCGGGGAGTCATGAGGTTGAAAATCGGGGGAAAGAAAAGCAGGTACATGCGGGCGGCCTCGGACGTCGCGTAATTGTGAGCTCAAGTCCGAGCCTTCCTAGCGGTTTAGACCACATGGAGCCGTGTCATGGGAAGGTCGATGGCCCCTTGCCACCAAGATCGCCTGTTTGAAGAAAATATATATCGCAGACAAGTCTGAGAAAAAGTCGGTAGAAGCTGCGCTTCTAGAGCAGAGAGTCTGCGCGCGATGGGGGCGACCCGCGCAGATTAATGGGGAACAATGGTCGTCGAAAAGGACCTTGAAAAGTCACCATGGATGGATCGATTAACCGGACGATGCAGCTAGATTTGCGCTTATCGTAGCACAGAACATGTCCTGAGGCTGCCATCGTGAAATGGAGTAGGCTACGAGCATATCAACGACCCACACCTACATACTGGCAGGTAAACTTTCGCGGACAGTGATTCGGGGATGACTAAGCGCGCTGCCGGGAAACCTTGTTGGAGAGGGGCGAGTGAACACGGATTCTAACATGCAGGGCCGTTGTTGGACGTGGGCTGGTGTTGTATGCAACGACGCTGGGATGGGTGTGTATTGTGAGCGCACGGACCCATTGGCGGTTATGGAACAAGTGTGGCGTGAAATGTGTGTTTAGCTACCAAAAAAGCGCACGTTCACGCCTCCGACCCGCAAATCTACCTGCTCGGTGAGTCAACCTTGTCTGAGTGGTCCGCAAACTTTGATTCAAAGTGGCTGATGCTTCTTGTTTTATCTCCATCATCATCATGTAGCATAATACTCAATTACAGATGTCCACAAACTCTCCTTCAAACGCCTCCTCGACCTCACCCACCCAGCAGCAGCCCGCTTCGACCTGGACAGAACCACCCTGGTCCGGCTGGATAGAGACCACCGGCGATGCCCTCCTTATCCTCGAAGCCGCACGGCGCGGCCTGATCCCAAGAGTAACCCGCCGGCTCGTCGACTCGGAACGAAAAATGATCACATCCGGCTCCGTGTTCGTCTTTGACGAGGACGAGAGTGGCATCAAGCGCTGGACAGACGGCTTCTTCTGGAGCCCGTCTCGCATCCTCGGCAACTTTCTCCTCTACCGTGAAACGGACAAGCGGGGCGCAGGCCACAGGGGCGTGCGTGCCGACCCACCAGAGACGATCAACGAGCACTCTCAGTACAACGTGGACGGCGCCCGCCTCGAGGCCCAGTCTCTCAGCCGACCCAAGGGCGAATCTGGTTCCACTAGCTTGGACAGACAGCGCGAACGTGTTCTCGTCGGCAGTCTCACCAACAGCTACAAGTTCAAAAGCGATGGCCTCATGAAAAAGGTCGGTCCTCGTTGCCTCCCCCCCCACTGCGCCAACTTTCTCACGCCTTTCCCCTCCAGACCTTCTCCCTCACCATAGCCGGTGTCTCACAGCACCTCATCTCCTACTACAAAATCGAGGACGTCGAACAGGGCCGTCTTCGTTCCCCGTCCTCGTTGCCCGAGCTCGCTTCCCTCGACATCAGTCCAGAGTATCTCGACAAGACCCATTTCCGCAACCCACCAAAGGTCGAAATAGGCGTCGATGGCATCCCCCGTTATCGCGGCGAAGCGGACGACATCGACCCATCGCCCATGTTGACCGGGCCCTTGTCTTCTGGCCTTCCTCTGCTCACAGATGGCCGTGTTTCGGACGGCAAACGTGGTCGTTACAACCCCTACGGTGGCAAGAGGCGGAAGGGCAAGGCCAACCAGTCCGAATCTACCTCTCCCACCGATCGCCAGGGAAACGCCCTCCCCTCCCCCGCCACTCCCACATCCTCCCAGGCTGGCCCTCACCCTACGCCACATGGCTACCCCGATCAATCTCCTGTATCGAGCATCCCTCCACACCCTCACTACACTCCTTACCCACTCCCGCCGAATTACTATGGTCCACCTGGGTACGCAGTTTCACCTCCATCCTCCTATGTCGGCTGACCCTTACCCTAGTGCATCTCCAAGCACGCCACACCCGCACCAAGGTCCATCCCCACCTCAACCATATGGGTATACAGGCTACAATAATCCACCTCCCGCCGACCCTCAGCAACAGGGTCTTGTCGCTCCTCATCCGCAGGGTTTTTATCCGTATTATCCTCCACCGCCGCACCCTCCTTACGGTGGATACCCCAGCACATGGCATGGCTACGGTAATTACCCATCACAAGGACCCCCACCGCCAGGTGCGAGTGCCCCTTCGTCTGCCACCATCGCGGAGCATCCGGACAAACCGTCGGAAGCACCGGCAGAACCCGGTAGCAGCCCCAACACCTCTGCATAACATCTCTATCCCCCGAACGCACCACATAGATTGTATTCTTCGTGTTACCCCTTCCTCTTCGGTTTGCACAGTGTGTTTTATGGTTTTCGGTTACATTTTTGTTTCGATAGATCGTTTCTTTCGTTCGTCGGTCGTTTCTCCGCGCGATCCACGTTACAGTGGATAGGTCGACCATTGTAGAATACAGCCCGATCTTTAGCGTCATCCGCACATTTCCGTGTACATGTACCACTTTTTTCGAGCCTTTGCCGAAGCTAGCCCACCCCACCTACTCTATGCGTAGCTGATTGTCTACATAACTTGTCCAGTGCGTACGCCATCGTGCCTTGCGTTTGCGCTTTCCCGTCTGCTGCCTTCGTTCTCTATTTCAAGTTTAACTTTTTGTAGCTTGGCCGACGCATGCCAGTAATGGTGCGCGTCGTCATTCGACTTAATGATCATCATCAACCAGCCGAGGGTACATATGTACATATACAAGTCTTTCGATCGTTAGATTCAGTTGAACTAGTTACGTAGTACAAGGTATATATATGAAAGTGTGTTAAATGTCGTGCGTCAGCTCTGCTTGCAGGAAATGAGTACATGAAGTTGCGTTGAGTCCTCATTGGTTCGTTAGAATCCGTCCGCATTCTCCGCTTGCTGCGAATACCGCCTCGTCAGAGGCTCGCGGTCGTAGGGCGACATCGAGGCATGCTCACCATGTCAAGTGAATCTTCTTCACCTTCTTCGTTAAGCGGGTCCCACGGTGGGACAGCATCGCTCCATCTACACATCGCGGTCGCCCATCAGTCCCGTCGCACGTTCAAATATAGGGAAGGATTCGTGACGCACAAATCGTCCGCCGTGACCTCGACCTCCTTATCACGAAACAGTCTCCGAACCCATCCGATCCGACGTTTCATCGTGTACAGCGGGGTGTAGCAATACCTGCCGGTCTTGTCGCACCCTTTGCGGAGGAGGTCGGCTTGTGCATCGGACGACCAGGCGATGCCACCTTCGGCGCCTACGCTGATGCCGGGTGCTGCGGGGACGGGTACCTGGCCCAAGAGCGCCAGAAATATCTTTTCGCCAGCTGCAGACGAATGCGGGTCAACGACACACGCCACACGAGTGGGAAGCAGGCGACGCTCACATTTATTGGAGAGGTACATGGAGTAGGCGGGACAGATGTGAATGTTGGTGACGAGCCACTTGTCTTTGAGCTTGGGTACTCTGTAGAGTTTTTCGAGGACGCCGTCTGACGGGATGTATCTGATCCGGGGGCAGTACATGACGAGGAGGGCATCTCGTTTTCCGTTTTCAAACTGCCATTGTCCTTTGATGGATGCGGTCGCGAGACCGGCGACACCACTGGACCACACGATGCGATGACGTGGGTAGGTGCGATGCGATCAGACGGGGGCATACGAAATGAGATACGCACATTTGTGGTGCCAGACTCAGTTCCACCTGTCTGGCGCCCCTGGAGGCGATGATGAGGTCTTCCTCGACGCCACTCTCCTCTGGAGGGTGATCGGCCATGCGGAGGGGCAGCCCGAGTCTGTCGAGTTCGCTCTGGAACTCGGGGTTGTAGACGTTGCCTTCGACCCTCAATTCGCCCGTTTCATATTCTACTTCACCGTACGCCCCCACCTGTCGATGTGCAACATCGAGACCGGGTGGCACGGGATATATGAAATATCCGAGAAAGAATGAAACAGGGCGAACCTGAACTGGGATGGGCGGGTCCCAGTTGACCCATTTCGAAGATGCCTGACGGATGAGATCGATGTATTTTCGTTGGAGGTATGGCATGAGGTGATGGGATTAAGTACGCGCGGGTTACACGAGGAAGAAGGCGATGCCGTTCGTTCGAGAAGGCGAGGAGGAAGAGGGCTGTCGCACGGTATGTAGCCTTTTGTAGGTTTCTCAGCGTCTATCAGCGGGCCACACAAGGGCAATGGCAACGGCCACTGGGGACGATTATAGTCCATGATAATCTGCGATAATCGACCACGCGGAGCCGTTTCAACTTTGTTGAGCTGTGCGGGGATTAGAATAGTTGGCGATCCAGGCTAATCACCTGGGGCTTTTATACGGTAGCCAGCCTGAGGGTCCGAATATACATGGAGACTGACTCACCTCAACGCCGCATCAACGTGTTGTACTGATATTTCCTGTAGAAGATGATGGCTCTGAGTGGCGTCCAACGGCGAACTGGAAGTACTCACTGCCCGTTAATGTGCAGCTGTGGTCGTTACGGCAAATACAATGGGAACGAGGCTCTCAGAAGCCAGGACCCTTTATGCGAGGTGAGCCTTGCCGCCCCAAACAGTTGAGAACCTGACAAGCCTGTCAATCCCGAGAAGTCGGTGGCAGGTCCGGGTCGCACGTTCGTAACGCGGTCCAGGTAACGTGCGCGTGTTTCATGTTGCGAGCGACGCGATTGGCCTCAGTGAAATGACATCCTGCAGATATACAATGATAACGACGTAAGTCACATTTTCATTGGGGATTTTTCTATAAGACCCAACCAGGCCTCGGTACGCTTCCCCCGCCAACAATGCTCCTCCTCTCCCGCCGCGGCCTCTCCTTGGTTGCCGGCCTCCTCGTGTACATCAATCGACGGTGCGTCGTACGAGACACGCACTCGTTCACCTCCTCACCCTCTGCCCAGATACCTCGGAAACGCCCTTGCATACTATACAGGATCATCGACGATCGCGGCATGTCTGATCCTTGCCGGGTCACTCCTCGCCGTCGCCCTCGCATTCGGCGATGCGATAGTGCCGCCGCTCAAGTTTATATGGCATTGCTTCTTACGCCCGCTCGGTCGGACGGATCAGCGGACGCGTCTAGACAAGGTCCGTCCTCTCCTATCTGCATTCCTTCCACCCTTTCTCATCACCTGTGGACCACAGTTTTACAAGGGTCAAGCAGACGTGTATGACAAGACTCGGGGCGGCCTCCTCCGTGGCCGCCACACCATGCTCAAGCTCTCCGTCAGCCACCTTCGCACCCTCCGTGCCAAGGATCCTTCACAGAGGCTCATCTGGGTCGATATCGGCGGTGGTACTGGTGCGCTCGCTTCCTTCCTTTTTGGTCGTACCGGGACTCATCACGATCAGGTCACAACATCGAGCTCTTGGACAAGCACTTCCCCGTCTCTCAGTTCGACGCCATCTACCTCATCGATCTCTGTGAACCTCTACTGGAGGTCGCTCGGAAGCGCTTCGCTCGCAAGGGTTGGCGCAACATCACCGTCCTGTGCCAGGATGCGACCGAATTTTCACTCCCCGAGTGGTCTACGACGGATCCCAGAGGCAGCGTCAATTTCATCACGCTCAGTTATTCGCTTTCCATGGTGAGCGCTGTTCTCCCGTTCATCCAAAATACCCACGCCTCCCCTAGATTCCAAACTTTTATACGCTGCTCGACCGCATCGACTACGTCCTCTCTCCAGAGACGGGCTTGCTTGGCGTCGCCGACTTTTACACCTCGGGACGCCAACCGTCGCTTCACGAGAAGGCCATCGGGGGGACCAGCAAGGAATGTGGTTGGCTCAGTCGTTGGTTCTGGCAGATCTGGTTCGACTTTGATCACGTGTCATTGTCGCCCCACCGA
>JBBPMW010001133.1:0-11638 GCA_038090535.1 Tylopilus alboater | reverse complement strand
TTGTGGGATGTCGTGCGAGAAAGCCAAGACATTCTATTTACACATAATCCTTGCGCAATTTATCTAATTTCTGCGTCGATGATCCTTTGTCACCTGGGGCTAGCACGGTCCGTGAGTACATGTGATGTTGTTTTCGTTCCTTGTGCGGTGACGGGCGCCTAGTGCCCGAACAACGCACCGTAGAATAGCTCGTGTTACAATGCTAGTGGTGCACGCTCCTCTAGCTAGGGGTCATCCTAAGACGTGCTCCTTCCTGCATTATATCATGAGCTATTTAGCTGGCCCGTCTTTCCAGTGACGATTAGGTGCTATCATGCCAGCGTTCCGTCCTTTGGGGAACAATTGTAATCGCAGGATGCTAGAAACGACGAATCGCACTGTATGTGTACCGCGGGGTTTCTGCGGGGGGTTCGCCTACAGCTGGCCCGTGGTATTCATCCGCTACAACCAGTGGAATCCGCAGAAAGTTCTCCAGGAGATGTGGCGTAAAGTTTGATGGGCTGATCGTGGGTGTGAGTTTACAGCCCATCGGTCACACGTACCCTTTCAGCTGACTCTACCGTAGCCCTAGGCTCGAAAGTTGCCCGATCAAGCGCTACGTTGATCCTCACCATATAAAAGCGAGCTTCCTATTTTCCAGGGCTGAACCCCGTGCTCTACTTCCTGTGCACTACCACCACCTTCAAAAATCTATCCCCACGCCCCTCTGAGCAGCACTTTCTTCGAAGCATCGCATATGAACCAGGCTCGCGCTAACCAGCTCAACAAACGCTTTCACGATGTCCTGCACGGCAGAGTCGTCGTCGACCCTCGTAACTCCCGCATTTTCCTTGAGGCTACTTGCGCCCAGGAAGACACCGCAAAGTGTGTAGACAATCTTATTTCCAGTCAACATGGACTACTTTCCATCCAAAATGCCATGCGCTTCGATCTCTCTCTCCCATTCTTCAATGGTCTCGCCACAAGCACCCTCGAGTATTTACTCCGCGCCGCAGACCTTGGAGGAGGAGTGCTAGATCACATCCTTGTGGCCATCGTCGAACCTCCTATTTTTTGGTCGGCATTCGCGCAGGGATTTGAGACAGGACTTCTGACGGAGAAAGCTCAGTTCGTCTTCGCAAAACTTTTAGATAGGTTGATCGCTCTCAAGGACAAAGACGCCTCCCCGTATCGGAATCTCGCCTCAAAGCCATCCGTTCTCAACAAGCTACTCGAATCCTCTCAGCATGAAGTGCGGGAGATTGCCCACCACATCAAGTATATCTTAGATGCCTTTGCTTCCGGCGGTGCTCCTAGTGGTCCGGGTGGCCCCGGGGGCCGACATGACAACGACTTCTCGTGCTTCCGCGAGATTTCCATCCTCCCTACCGCAGACGAGATCCTCAGCATTCAGCCACCTTTCATCAGACCCGCTTCTGTCTTGGATGATCCAGAAGCATCTGATACTCGCGTCGCAGATTATCTCGACAATACCTTTCGCATGCTCAGGGAAGATATGATTTATGACATGCGAGAGGATCTCCAAATCGCGTTGAAGAAGAAGCCCGGTCGGCATCGCGGCCTCCACATTAGCGGGTTATCTATAGTTGATGTGTACACTGGATCGCAGGACAGAGGTTCCCGTTGGGGACTTGTCCTTCGATGCCATCACGACTTCCCACAGCTTCAAGCAATCAAGGGACTCGCTGATAGGAAAAAGTTCCTTTCGGACGATCCTGCTGGGTTTAAGATTCTCAGAAACCAATCACTTGCTTGCCTCATCGCTGATGAAGATATCGTCTGCTTCGCTACTGTTCTTCGCGTGGATGATTTGCTCGCCGAGAACCCCCCCAAGATTGTCCTTCAGCTAGAAGGTGAAGCCAGCACGTCCAAAGCTCTCCTTCATCTAAGCATCGCCAAACACGTACGGCTGCTTCAGATCGATACCGCCCTATTTGCGTATGAACCGGTACTCAAGGCGCTCAAGAACATGCAGCTCGTACCTCTGTCGGATGAGTTGTTGTTTTGGGAGGATGGGCAGACGCTTCCATCACCCTCTACACGGGTTGACCAGGTAGTGCGAGCACTCTCACTGGATCCCTCCATGGACCTTCAATCGATCCTTACAATGTCCAAGTCGGTTCGTCTCGATCGATCTCAAGCAGAATCTCTACTTGCTGGACTACGCCAGCGTGTAGCTTTGATTCAAGGGCCACCAGGTGCGAATTTTTCAGCTATTCAACCATTTGCGCATCCTCATCTATGTTGTATGCCAGGCACTGGGAAGTCTTTTATTGGTGCACTTCTCGCTAAAGCAATCCATGATCACACATCTCAAACAATCCTCGTCGTGTGTTATACCAATCACGCACTTGATCAGTTCCTCGAAGATCTCATGGGCATAGGTATCGCTGCTGGTTCAATTGTTCGTATCGGTGGACGTGCAAGCGCGAGCGTGCAGCACCTTTCGCTGCTGTCCCAGGAACGCACCAAAGTCCCACGCTCTAGAGCGGAGCACGCCCTCATCGACCAAGCAAAGTCCAGGTCTGCGTTTCTGGTAGAACGTTTAAAGAAATCTTTCCAAGCACTTGTGCAAGCAGACAAAAGGATTTCGTTCGACGACATACTCACCTACATAGAATTTGAAGACCCTGATTTTTGGGATGCATTCCAGGTTCCATCAGCACCTGATGGATCCCGGATCATGGGGAAGGGCGGAAAGCCTATACAGCAGGATTACCTTGTATTGCAATGGTCGAAAGGGTGGAACGCCGGTAGATTCAAGGACCACCCCAACGTTCGTAACGCGGCCTTGATCTGGAGCATGGACGGCCCTTCTCGTCAAGCATTGCTCGCCAAATGGAAAGGGCAGATCGTGAAGGATCTGGTCGTGGATATGTGCAATGTTGGCAGGGATTATAACAGTGCTCAAGATGAGCTGACTCGCAGGTTCGGCGATTCTATAGTGGCCTTCTTAAAGCAAAATAGGATTATCGGGTGTACGACTACTGGAGCTGCCAAGTATGCTGAAGATCTTGCCGCAGTTAGTCCGGACGTGTTGCTCGTCGAAGAAGCTGGTGAAATTCTGGAGAGTCATATCCTGACGGCGTTGAGCGAAAAGACCAAGCAGATGATTCTCATTGGTGATCACAAGTATGTATTAGTTCTGCGCCGCGCATCATACTTTGGGTGCTCATATCCATCGCAGGCAACTTCGTCCGAAAGTCAACAGCTACCAACTGACGGTCGAGAAAGGGGAAGGGCTCGATCTTAATAGATCGCTCTTTGAACGGCTCGTATTGAAGGAATTTCCTCATCAGACCCTGACGACGCAACACCGTATGAGGCCTGAGATCTCCGCGTTCGTCCGGGACCTAACCTATCCCGAGCTCATCGACCACTCGAGTACACGAGACAGGCCTGATATCCGTGGTGTTCAATCTAACATCATCTTCGTCAACCATGACCACCCTGAGGATGAAGAGACGCGAGTCGCGGATCGCAGGGACGCAGGGTCCACGTCATCGAAGCAGAACACGTACGAAGCCGAGATGGTCCTCAAGATGATACGTTACCTGAAACAACAAGGATACAAGAGCTCGGACATGGTCGTCCTTACCCCGTATTTGGGCCAACTATTCAAGCTACGACATGCATTGCAGAATGAACACGACCCAGTTTTGAACGATTTGGACGCCAACGATTTGCAAAAGGCTGGGTTACTGAGTCAAACGGGCCCGGTGGCTACCAAGGCTCACCACCCTGGTATACGACTAGCGACGATCGGTAAGGTTCCACGAACTACGCCGTTCGGTGTGTAATGAGCTCGATAGATAACTACCAGGGAGAAGAAAGTAACATTGTCATCGCCAGCTTGACTCGGTCAAATCCCGACAATAACATCGGATTCATGCATTCCCCAGAGCGACTCAACGTCCTTCTCTCTCGTGCGCGGGACGGACTGATCCTGATCGGCAACTCGCACACATTCCTCAAGTCCAAGAAGGGAGGTGGACTCTGGGAGAAGTTCTTCTCGATGCTGGACAAGGGACGGTATGTCTATGATGGCTTTCCGATCAAGTGTGCGAAACATCCCTTGAAGACTGCGACGCTCGTGCAGTCCGGGGAGTTTGATTATCGATGCCCCGACGGCGGTTGCACCGAACTCTGGTAAGTGTCGTCGGGTTCTCCATTTCGATGCCCCGGTTTACTCACTGCCTGGCTAGTGGCGTACTTTTGAAATGTCAGCTACACGCGTGTCCAAGGAAATGTCATCCATTGCAATCAGCTCCTGGCCAGCCTGATGTTCATTCCACCATGCAGTGTATGTTCCTATTTCAGGAGAAGTGTCCCGTTGGCGCACATACAATGTCCTGGAAGTGTCATCAGGGGCGTCCCGCATCCTGTCCTGCATGCGATCGTCTGGCCAAGCGTCTTGAGCAGCAGGCGATATTGGATATGAAGGCTCAAGAGGAACGGAACAAAGCGCAACGCGAGCATGATATGAGGATGATAGAACTCCAGGCGAAGCTTCAGTACCAGCAGGAGGCCCTAAACGACATCCAAGCACAAAAGGACAGGGAGAAGGAGATAAAGCAAAAGGAGAAGGAGATCGAAGAGGCGAAGCGGAAGATTCGTGATGCTGAGAATGCGGCGAAACAGGCGAAACAGGCGAAACAGATGGCCGCGAATGCGAATACGAATGCGTCGTCTCAGAATCCGTCCCAAGGCACTGTCAACGGTACCGCGCCATCCACTTCTAGTGCACCCGTACCACCTCGTCCCATGTTCCCGTCTCCTGCGAGAGATAAGTGGGAGAATCAGAAGCGTGTAGACGGGGCGCAAAACGACGCCATCGACAAGATCATGGATATGACTGGGCTCGAACAGGTCAAGGAGAAGATCTTGCGGATCAAAGGTAGCCTTGACACGATGCATCGTCAAGGCGTGCCTATCGACAAGGAGCGTAACAATCTCGTCTTGCTCGGGAACCCGGGCACAGGTGCGACATGTCATGATATATGAAGAAGCGGGCCATTGATTCCACCTTCTAGGAAAAACGACGGTCGCGAGGCTCTACGCACAATTCCTCGAGTCAATCAAGGCGCTTCCAGGAAATGCGTTCCTGGAGACTACGGGCTCCAAACTCTCCTTCGAAGGGGTGAAAGGCGCGCAAAGGATGATCGATGACGCGTTAAAGGCCGGCGGTGGTGCCATCTTCATCGACGAGGCCTATCAGCTCGTCAGTGAGCATGATCAGTCTGGTAGACAAGTCCTGGATTTCCTCCTCGCGGAGATGGAAAACAGAGTTGGCACGCTCGTGTTTATCCTCGCTGGGTACAGCAAGCAGATGGAGAAGTTTTTCGAACACAATCCGGGGCTGCCAAGTCGGGTACCCCACCAGCTCACATTTGCGGATTACACCGATAAAGAACTGTTGTCGATGTTGGAGGACCTCATTCACAAGCGCTACAATGGCCGTATGAAAGTCGAAGAGGGTGTAAATGGACTATATGCTCGCATTGCCGTCAGGCGGTTAGGTCGCGGAAGAGGCACACCCGGTTTCGGCAACGCCCGCGCGTTGCAAAACATGTTCGCCAAAACCCGTGAACGTCAGGCCGAGCGCGTCGAGAATGAGCGCAGGTCAGGAAAGCAGGTGGACGACTTCCTTCTCACGAAGGAAGACATGATCGGACCTGATCCGTCCCAAGTCCTGCCCAGCAGCGCACCATGGGCGAAGCTTCAGGGCCTCATCGGGCTGGAGTCTGTCAAGGATTCTGTACGCAACCTATTCGTGCAGCTGGAGACGAATTATCAGCGAGAACTGGCGGAGAAGGAGCCGATGATGGTCTCTTTCAACAGAGTCTTTATCGGTTCACCGGGGACAGGAAAGACGACGGTCGCCAAGTTGTACGGCCAGATCCTCGCGGACCTCGGCATGTTGAGCAACGGTGAAGGTGAGGCAATGCGTCTACGCTATGTTGTATTGTGGTCCTAAGACTACGTCATATCAGTGGTGGTCAAAAACCCGGCGGACTTTGTCGGGGCCCACTTGGGAGAATCGGAGAAGAACACAAAGTCGATTCTGGAGAGTACACGAGGCAAGGTGCTCGTCATAGACGAGGTTCGTTGCATCGTCTCTATCAACCAACGGAGTTGCTGAAGAACGTCTAGGCATATATGTTGTACAGCAAGAACGCGACGGATCCTTACAAAACTTCGGTCATCGACACGATGGTCGCCGAGATCCAAAGCGTCCCCGGCGAAGACCGCTGTGTCCTTCTTCTTGGATACAAGGACCAGATGGAAGAGATGTTCCAGGTAACGTCACCCCATGGGTCGTTCGCACCGAACTTGACACCCCCGTCAATAGAACGTCAATCCTGGACTGGCTCGACGATTTGCGATCGAGAGTGCATTCAGCTTTGAGGACTTTACGGAACCACAGCTCATGAAGATCTTGGAATACAAGCTCAAAGACCAGGATTTATCTGCCACGGACGACGCGAAGGAAGTGGCGCGCGAGCTGCTCAGTCGGATGAAGAACCGCCCCAACTTTGGTAATGCAGGAGAGGTCGAAAATCTGCTGGGACAAGCCAAAGCGCGGTATCAGAAACGTATGGCGTCCGTTCCTGCATTCCAAAGGGCGGATGTCGTGTTCGAGCCTCAAGACATCGATCCCGATTTCAACAGGAGTGAGAATGCGTCTGCAAACCTTGCAAAGATGTTCGCGGACATCGTGGGTTGCGATGAAGTCGTAAAGAAACTCGACGGGTACCAAAAGATCGCCAAGGCGATGAAAGAAAAGGGCCTCGATATGCGAACTCAGATCCCGAGTAACTTTGTCTTCAAGGGACCACCAGGTAGGTGGTAGCCGGTCAAGGATCAGTGAACTACTGACGCAGAATAGGTACGGGAAAGACGACAACAGCTCGGAAACTGGGTCAGGTATACTACGACATGGGTTTCCTGGCCTCCAAAGAAGTGGTCGAATGTTCCGCGACCGACTTGGTCGGACAGTACGTCGGGCATACGGGACCGAAAACGAAGGGAATGTTCGAGAAAGCCCTCGGCAAGGTGCTCTTCATCGACGAAGCTTACCGACTGAGCGAAGGTCATTTCGCGAAAGAAGCAATGGACGAGATTGTGGGATTGATGACCCACGAACGCTTCATGAACAAGCTCGTCATCATCCTGGCTGGCTATGACCACCAGATGAACGAGCTGTTGGCGGTCAACCCCGGTCTCTCCAGTCGTTTCTCTGAGGAGATTATCTTCCAGAACATGTCCTCGGAGCAATGTCTGGAGCTCCTCGATAAGGACCTGGGAAAGAACAAGATCGTCGTTCCGGAATTCAGCGACAAGACCTCACTAGCTTACGTCGAGATGCAGGATATCATTGCTCAGATGTCTGCACTTCCTTCCTGGGGTAACGGGCGGGATGTCAAGACACTCGGGAAGAGGTTGACTAACAAAGCCTTTGCCAACCTGGCTTGTGGTGGGACCTCGGAGTCACTCTCGACAGGAGAAGTTCTGAGCGTCATGAAAGCCATGTTGCAGGAGCAGCTGGCCCGGCAAAACATTGCTCGCGCCGTGCCGTCATCCTCCAGGTCGATGCCGATGGCAAACATGGACGGCCCAGCGCCACCGCCTCCTTCGATGTCCACATCGACAAATCAAGCATCCAAGCGACCTCGACCGCCTTCACCCAAGCAACCCAGCCCAAAGAAAATCTCACGGAAAGACCCATCGACTACACAACGCTCTAAACGCTCCCCTCCTGCAAAAGCACCGGCAGAGGAGCAACCTCGGACCTACCCAGTTGCACAACGGGACGCTGGAGTATCTGACGCTGTCTGGAATCAACTGCAGGCAGACATTGCGGCAGAGGAGCAGGCGAAGCAAGAGGCTGCGGAAGAAGAACGGCGTCTCGAACAGGAGGTCGAAAATGCCGAGAAGCAAAAACAATCCGCGCAAGCACGGGCAGCGGTACTGGAACGTGCTATGGCCGCAGCCAAGGACAATGTGGAGAAGCAGCGCGAGATTGAACGTCAGCTCGAAGAAGCGCGGCGTCGCGAAGCAGAGGTAAAAGCGGCAAGGGAAAGGGCCGCTGCTGCTTTGAGGAAGAAACAGCAGGAGGAAGCAGAGGCGAGACGAAAGGCGCTGGAGATGCAGCGGAAGCTTGATCACATGGGACGCTGTCCTGCAGGATATCAGTGGATAAGACAGGGAAACGGGTACAGATGTGCGGGAGGGTCGCATTTCATGTCGCATGGCCAACTTGGCATGTAGTAGTAGTATTAGCTGTAGCCCGAGCGTGTGTACACTTTGTAGTTGTCAACTAGGAAACGTGCTGACATCGTCATTAGCTATCTCCACGAACAGATTGCCTTGATGCTAAAACCACGCCAGATCTTCAAGATCAATGATGCGACCGTTCTGCCCACGTCCTGTGACATTGCGTACGCTTCCGCTTCTTCAGCAAGGCGGTATGTTGATAATAAAGTTTGCAGTGTTTTCAGTGTCTGTCACGTCAACGAACGAGCTAGGGTCACCAAGGGCAAAGCATGGCAGGACCAAAAGTGCTTCACGGCCTGCCAGTCCGAGGGACGTGGTAGGATCTACGTGGCGTAGAATGAGTGGTAAGTATGCCGCAGCTTGTCGTCGTTAGGTAATAGGTACCCCCATTAGGTCTAGGCCGCTCGAAGCGGCGCGCTTCCAGTTCCCGTGCACCACCAAACAATGTTCGCTGCCAAGTCGAAAAGACAGACATCAAGGAGGGGCCAAACCCCCATGAATACAATATCACGACGAACTGTTTCCTCGTGGCCAAAGTATGCATGGTTGGCGGAGCTCGAGTCCATCACCGGCAAGCTATTTATAATACTAAATTGGAGGTTCGTGTTGTGCTTCGCAGCACCGCCCGTTTGAGTCGATTTCGAATTTCTGGCTAACCTCGTGCCAACATCGTGCAGGAAGCATCCAAAGTCTATGCGATTTGTTGCACAGTTCGTCTGTCGAAATTCCGACAAACGACTGTACCATATAGCTTTATCGCTGTGGACAGCAATACTAGTGACCGTGAACACTACCAACGAAGTATATGCTCGAGAATTCATACTTGTGGCTATATCCACACCCCAAATCCGTACATCGAAGATCCTTGGCCGGCCGTCGCCGTGCGGATGAGTCCGTCCGCCAGCAATTGACGCTCGGATGGTTGTTCCTTCCCTTCCGTCACGTCCAGCCTTGTCCCCGCTGGGATCTTCTGACTCACATTCCGTTTTTCTCAGCCTCTACATCTCATGGATCGCAAACAGCAACTCACCAAGCGCTTTCTCGATGTACTCAAAGGGTCCACAGACGTGGAACGCCACAAAGTCCACTTTCTCGAAGGTCTTTCTCTGCAAGAAGATCCAGCAGACTGCGTTAGCAAGATAGTCGAGAGTAAGAAAGGGCTTTCTGCGGTGCATCAGGCCATGCGCCATGACCTGAGCCCCAAATTTATGAACGGGCTTGGTTCTAGTGTAATTGGCTATCTCCTCCGCGCCAATGACCTAGGAGATGTACTCAACACCGTCCTTCTCGCCATCCTCGACCCGCCCATCTTTTGGAACAAGTTCTGCGAGGAGTTTGAGAAGGGAAATCTAGACAAAAATGCAGAATCCGTATTCGCCCAACTCCTCGCTTATCTCCTCAGGATGGAAAACAAGGATACTTCCCGCTACCGCGATCGCGCCAATCGACCTTCCATCTTCAACAGGCTCGTTGCCTCTGACCAGCCGGAAGTCAAGGCAGCCGCCAACCTCATCAAAGAGATACTCTCCGCCGCATCTGTCACTTCCGCTGCCTCCACGCCGGATGGCCCGGGAGGTCGCCATGACAATGACTTTATCGACTTTCGCCATATCTCTATAGTCCCTAGTTCAGACGAAATACTATGCACCAGGAAGGCGTTCTTTAGGCATGCGGCGTTGCTCGATGACTCCGACGCCAAGGAAACGCGTAGCGCAGATTACCTCGACAACACATTCCGCCTCCTACGCGAAGACATGTTGTACGAATTGAAAGATGAACTTCAGCCCATCCTTGTCAAGAATAGCAAGAAGAAGGGGCTGCGTGGAACTGTTGTTGAGGGGTTGAGTCTCGCAGGAGTGTATACCGGAGCTAACGATCAGAGGACCCGGACTCGACACGGGATCGTGCTCCAATGCGCCGGAGACTTGAAGATATTCCACAATGTCAAGGATAACGACCGAAAGACCTTCCTCAAGACGGATCCTCGTGGCTCAAAACTCCTAAGCCATCAATCTTTAGCGTGTCTTATCGCTGATGGTCAACTGCTCGCCTTGGTGACCATCCTACGGGTGGAGGAGTTATTGGTGAAGAAACCTCCAGCTGTGGTCGTCCAGGTCTGCGGAGAGGCCAGCTTTATCAAGACGCTTCTCCAACTAAACGCTACGAAAGAACTTAAGCTCATCCAGACCAACACCGCCATCTTTTCCTTCGAGCCTGTCCTCAGGGTACTTCAAACGATGAAAATCGTCCCCTTGGCAGAGGAAATCCTGTTTTGGGAGAACGGAATTCCCATTCGCAGCCCGTCAACTAGCTTTCCACAGATCACCGTCCCTCTAGCCAGCAGTCCGTCAATGGATATTCAACCATTGCTTGGGACCCCGACCTCCATTAAACTCGACGGTGCACAGGCAAGTTCATTACTCGCCGGTCTGAATCAGAGGGTTTCTCTGATACAAGGGCCTCCTGGTACGTTTGTTCGGTTACGTTGCAGGACCCGTAGTAATTAGCTCCGATGCAGGGACTGGCAAGTCGTTCATTGGGGCACTACTTGCCAAAGCCATACACGACTTCTCTGATCAGACAATTCTTGTCGTCTGCTACACGAACCATGCGCTCGACCAGTTTCTGGAAGACCTATTAAAGATTGGCATTCCAGAATCGAGCATCGTGCGCCTAGGTGGCGGCGCTAACACTTCCATTTCTCATCTTAGCGTGAAAAACCAGACCAAGGAGAAATATATGCGCTCGAACGCGGAATGGTCCATCATCGACGGTCTGAAGGAGAGAGCGGAGTATTTGCGCAAGGACCTCGAGACTAAGTTCGGAAGTTTTCTTGCATCTGGTGTATCACCGAGGGATATGCTCACCTACGTCGAGTTCGAGGACGAGGACTACTTCGATGCATTCCAAGTGCCCGAGTCCACGGATGGGATGATTCGCGTGGGAAAGAATGGAGACCCCGTTGACGCCACATACCTCATCTCTCAATGGTCCCAAGGGCGGGATGCTGGGATGTTTAAACAGGAACCCCATATCCTGGATGCCGCAGCAATATGGTCCATGCCCCACGCGCAACGTCAACAGAAGTTGGCCGATTGGAAGTTGGCTATCAACCAAAGCATGGTCGACGATCTCTGGAAGCTTGCGAGGGACTTTGACGAGTGCCAAGACGCGCTTTCGCGCAAGTTTAACGAGTCCGAGATAGCCTTGCTCAAGCAGAAGCGCGTCATTGGGTGTACGACGACCGGGGCAGCCAAGTATACCGAAGTTATCAGGGCTGCTTTACCCGGAGTATTGCTCGTCGAAGAAGCAGGCGAGATTCTCGAGAGTCATGTCATCACCGCCCTTGGGAAAGACACAG
>JBBPMW010001132.1:0-11639 GCA_038090535.1 Tylopilus alboater | reverse complement strand
AGGTTGGTGTGGATGTGGAGGATGCGGAGCAAGTCGCGGACTAGCAGGAATTGGAGGGCCGCCGGGTCCACCAGGGCCCGCCATGGGTCGAGGAGGGGCACCAGTGCCATTAGGCACGGCGCGAGGGAAGGCCGGTGAGCGCGGGCCGCCAGCGCCCTGCTGCGGTCGTATCCCAGGTACAAATGGCGCAAATTGGTGCGCACCTAGTTGGGAAGGTTGCGCAGGAGGCTGAGGGGGGTGCTGTCCGGACGAAGAGGGTTGATGATGAGGCAAATTAGACGGACGAGTTGAAGGAGAGGAAGTGTCTGATGACGGTTGTGAAGGTGCGGAAGAAGAACCCTGGAACAACTTGGCAATATCGACTTTGCCAAATGCGAGTTTCGTGGGGGCAGCAGTCGTTGATGAAGACGTGGCAAGCATTGTGGATGGGAAAGCCACGTTGGAGGATGTTGAGGTGGACAAGGAGGCGGGCCGAGCAGGGAGCTTCGAAGACCCCGCGGTCGAAACAGAAGCGGGAGGTTTACCATTGACATGGGTGGATGAGGTAGCAAGTACGGATCCGAAGGACTTTACGCTTTCGGTTTTGACCACGGGTGTGGCTGCAGGTGAAGATGACAAGGGAGGAGAGACGTCGTCTATGGAACCAAAAGTGACGGCGGAACCTGGGATGAAGGGTAAGGAAGGAAATGAGAAGAGGGATGAACGGACGTACCTTGTCTGACAGAGCCCACATTACTTCGGGGGACACTGACACCTTCTTTTATTGGCACGCCCTGGCCTAGCGCACTTGGACGGCGGGAGTGAGACGTGGTTATCGGCGATGGTGCATGGGAGAGAGCAGGAGACTGAGAACGCGGCGAGGGTGCTGAAGAATTGCTATTCGGCGGGGGGCCCTTTGCCCAAGCTGATTGCGATGGGAGCTGCGCTGGAGTCTTTGCTGATGCAGTCGAAGCTTTGCTCATTCTTGAGGGTGGAAAACGGGGTGATCGGAAGACGTGGATGTTGAGACAAGACAAGAGGGAAAAACAGGGAGAACGTACGAATTTCGATGGACAGATAGTTAGAAAACAACAGTCGATTTGTCGCGTGCGGTGGTCGTCGAGCGTGACCTGCCAGCAGGCGGAGAACAAAGTTGAACGTGAGTTGTTTTTTTTGTCTTTTTCTGTCTATGAAAAACCGTGCCCGTCGCTGTGTATGGCGAGCTGGGCGAGGGAATGGAGAGGGTGTGTCCTTGTAGCCTGAGGCTGTAGGAAAAGGACAGGTGCAACTTGCGCGTGCGACTTGCGCCAAAAAATCCTACCCCTAATAGAGACCCCGACCACCCCTCCCCCAGCGGTACCGCACCTCTTCCGACTCAGAGTCATTGCACTGCTCCTCGTCCGACCTCCCCTGCATCCCCTAGCCATAGCTTGAACAGACTTTGAACTGATCCAACTTCAAACGCTGCGAGCTCCATCTCCTGGGACACCCCGGGCCCACCTTGACGGCAGGCCCGCGAGTCGCGGCGTGTTCGGTTGTAATACATAATGGGCGTGCATCCATCGCGCTTTCTATCCGAGTCCGTGTCCGATTGGGTCATGATCCAGGGCAGTTTGACAAATGGTCGTTCGACTGGAAGATTTATTGTCGCACGGGTCGCTACGTAGCGGGATCTCCAGTGCAGCTAGATAAGAAGTTGTACAAGCACGGCTTCCAGGAACTTTGACCGAATCTATTCTCTCACAGCCCATGCGTGCTATACGTTTGAGTTCGCTTACACTTGCAAATCTACATGGTCTCACCGAGACCTCATCCCTCCTTATGACCGACCGGGAAGCTCATATTCCGTAATCTTCCAGCCCGCTCTGTCCGCCGCCGCCGCAACGAGGCCGTTGATCGCCTCACTTTCGAGAATCAGTTCGTATCAACGTCGAATAGATCGCCGGGCGCGCCCTGTCAACCCGTGAGTCCAAATGCGCTGCTTTTATTAGAGCCGGCAGGCGCGGCTGGGTCGCAATATTTCGAAACCACCTGCCTGCCGCTCAAGTATCCGCTTCCGTTCGTCGCGACATTCGGCGCGATCAGGAAAATCTCCAAGCATTCCACACGAATCCTTCCTCAGACATCCTGTCGGAACACTGTAACTCCTTCCAGCCGTATATACCTGCGTCATGGCGATAGGTCTGTGGGAAGTCACATGAGTTGGAATAGCCAGACACACTTTGCGGCCTGCGTTCGGAGTTGCCCAAGATCCGGCGAGGACGAAATTGGCCCAACGAGCTCGTTTTGCGGTCATGGGCAGAAAAGAAAGGCAATTGGTGTCACCCGATCAGTCTCAAACGCTTACGCAGGCGAAAGGATACATACCGGCCCCCAATCACTGATACATCTAGACCATACTGCACGACTATTCCAGGTCGGTGCCATTGGCCGTACCCTCTTTATATGCCTATGATCTCACACAGTGCCTTGTCGACCGCAGTCCCGAGTTCCAGCGCAGACCACGGAGACACTCTGAGCAAGCCAAGCTGTGGGCGTCTAAACCTTCTTCTCAAATCCTGCATGTTCTTTGCCACAGATGGCTTTCGCGATCAATCCTATCAGTATCGCAACAATTCACAGCGTCTCCGTACTTATTATTTTTGTCGGAAACCGGTTTCTCGAGAGCCTCATCGATGGTATCTGATATGATCGACTTTAGGTTAACAGCTCAGTTGCTTGCATCTTAGCAATAGGTTCAAACTGTTTCTGCTCCGCAATGACGGGTGAAGCAGATGTGAAATCGCTGGCTTGAGCTTGGATCGTCCTCGACCGTTACACAAGAGTTTGAGCCGGTGACTCTAAACCATTCTTGAAATCTCTTTCATTCCTACGACAAATCTTTAGCTAGCGAATAATGATACAGAATCTATCAGATAATGATACACCAAGGGAACTCGTGATGAAGCGTGAGGGAAATAGGCTGTCATAGCGTCGCTCGTTACCGTGGGGAAGAACTTGAAGTGAATAGAGTGAGCGCTTGAGCCATAAACGACGTTATCGCCGGGGGCTAGTCCGAACCATCAAACGAAAAGAGGAAAATAGCAGTCATGGCTAATCGGCTGAATTATGTGCAGACCGGAACGCTAGGCGATTTCCTGCAAATCCGCCGCTCGACATCCATGGCCTCTGCTGCAGGAAGGGGTTCGCGCTTTATGTCTAGAGTCAGTCTGATTGGGACCAACCGGGGGTTGAGAACCACTCACAGCGACGACATCAACGTTTGCAACACCTCCCGCCCGTGCTTCAGGGGCAGCCATGGGGACAGGCGATGCAGAGGCTAAAACGTATCCGTTAGACAGTTCTATTTCGAGGCGTTGAATGACTGACCCAAAGCAGCCAAGGCAACAATGACGTAGAAGATGGTGAACTTCGCGGCGTACATGTCGTTTTGGGGAAGCGTTTATTGTTCTCGAGTGCCCGGAGAGTGGATGGAGATGGGAAGCAGAGCTCAGAACAATAAGAGCGTCGCGTACAAGGTAGCTTGACTGAGTTACGTCGACATGTCGATGTGTCTTTATACTCACTCGTAACGAGCTGTCGACATCGCTCTTTCAACCTACCGTATGTGGTTAGCAATAAAGCCAAGGACCAATTTGGTACTTCATTTGAGACCAAATTCGGACGTTAGCTTGTTCGCTCTCGCGTACACAGCTCGGCCGAATCCCACGTCAACTGTCTGATACGTAGGCGTTAGCAACCACTCTGAATTGCGAAATTTAAAATGGACCATGCAGTCGACACGCAGCCCGACGGGCGATGGTCCAGGTGACGCCGAATGTCGTCGCAGGGGGAAGCGGCTTGTTCAAAGGTCGTCGACGAGCCATGGCCTGCCAGGGTTGCAAGCACCAGTGACGCCGCCGCTCAGCCGAGTCTTACCCGTTTTGGAAGCCCTAAGCGCCTTCTCTAAGTCACTTCCATTCAGAGAAGTAATGCCTACAACAAATCTTTAAGCCAACGAAGTTAACGATACAGAATCTATCAGCCATGATACAGTCGGGGAATCCTTGATAAAGAAAAGGGGAGGGGGAAAGGAAAAAATGAGCGTCGCTCATAACGGTGGAGAACGAAGGTCAAATAAGTTAAATAACGACGTTATCGCCGGACCGTCGAACCGGAAAGGAAAAATGGCAGTTATGAAGATATGTGGCTGATTAGATGCAGCTCTCATATCTTCTGCAAATACGTGGCTTGACATCCACGGCCTCTGCTACTGGAGCGGGTTCGCGCTTTATGTCCAAGGTTAGTCTGGTCGTGACCACAGGGTATTGAGGGCTACTCACAGCGACGAGATCAATGTCTGCAACATTGACCGCCCGCGCTTCAGGGTCAGCGACAGGGACAGGGGACGCAATGGCTGAAAGCATCCGTTAGACGGTTTATATCGAGGATGCACTGGATGACTAACCCGAAGCAGCCAAGGCAGCAATGACGTAGAAGACGGTGAACTTCATGGTGTATATAGCGGTTTTGGGATGTGTTTATTGTTCTGAAGTGCCCGAAGAGAGACTGAATGTGAAGTGCAGACAATGAGCTCACGTACAGTGAGTCTTTATACTCGTTGCAAATCGCACTGTCAACTCATCTCCCTTTCAACCTACCGTATGTGGTTAGTAAAAAGCTAAGGACCAATTTTGGGACTTCACTTTAGACCAAATTTGGACGTTAGCTTGTTCGCTTTTCATCACCTCGGTTAGGTTTGCTATCCCATTGATGTCATGGTGTCATGCAGGAACCAATTTCCCACTGGTGCTCTTGACTTACAAATGTACGTGTCTCTTTCAGACACGGTGGGGGTATGAAGCTGAGAAATATAGATCGAGTGAGAGATATCACATGCATCCGGGTGAACGTTTGAACCACAGCACCTTCCTATTAAGGATGGCCCTCTATCCCCTCCGAAACTAGCGGCTGCTTGTCTCGAACGACTTGCGATAAACGGACTGGACTCACGGGGTAGGCGCGCACAGTGCGTTTCAATTCGCATTGCAAGTTTGGACCGGAGACCGGGACGTTCACACTGGGAAGCCTAATCCGTCGCGGCGTCACCAACCCGGCCCCATGTAATTCCAAAGATGATATCGGAGGACAGGGAGACGTGCCATGCACATACCCTTCACACGTCATGTTCTTTGCATCTCCAGGCACGTGTGTTAGTGGTGTTCGTTGTTCTTTGAGTGGTTTCTCGAGCAATGTGTGGGTGGGTGCCTGGGCGGCCCTGGGGTCGAGTGAGTACACCATCAGGCACTAGTTTGGCATTCCCTTTCGATGCGTGGGGTGGGCTCAGCAAGATACAACGGGATGCCAACACCGTGGGTCGGCCCTTCACAGGGACCAGTGTACCTTTTTGCTGCGAATGACACGTACCGAGGAACCACAGGCCGACAAAGGGAATGTGAGAATAGGAAAGTCGGGCGAATACAACGCTTGCTGAAAAAGGCAATGCTCGCGGCAGCCCACTCGACTGCCGGGACACGGGTGCTTTTGTACGTCCACGAAGGCATAGAAGCAGCGCGGGCCACGTAAAACCTTTGGATCAAATCACCTCGATATTCTCATGCTGCGTATAGAAAACACAGACCACGCCTGCCACCTACATAGCGATCGCCCACACGCCTGCACTGACAGCGACGCCCAAACAAACGGTAGAAAAGATACCAACTGGCATTCGTAAACCAGCCCAGATATAAGCAAGTATCCCAGTGAGCGCCAGAACAAATCCAACTGCAGTGAGACAGAGGGTGGTATAATAACAACGTGTTAGAAGGGTTAACGGGGGTGGCGACAAAGAAAGCCGAGAGGATCGGCCAGAGACGGAAAGGAGCCGGAGTCTCTCTGGACGTCGCAGAAAAGTCACGAGCCAGCGTAGCGGATACACTGGCTCGAGCACAATCCTTCGTGAAAGACGCTGTACCGGTTGAGCTGTGCCCGAGCCGAAGAATAGAATACATCCAACCTTTGTCGTATCATCTTCACCGGAGGCGTCGACAATCCGATAGCGGATCAGTGCAAACGATGCAACATAGCCAAGAATAGCTGCACATGGGTTGAACGTAGTGGCAAGGACAACATGAGAAACACCTACATGCACAGACGTGAAAAATCAAGGCCCCCGCAAGACAAGCATACACAAGCTCACGAGCGGTCGTGCTCATGGAGGTTCCAATTTGTGTATTGAGAGCAGTCAAGGAGAAGAGTTCTCCGTCCATTGATGTCAGGAAGGCGGTCTTGATAAGGTTGTGTCATAAAGATAGATACGATCGAAAATATATCATCGTCGACACACCACAATAGTGAGGACCTGCAGCCGCTGCATCCAGGTGTTCAGTAGTTCGGAATTGACTTGTATTTCGTCGTCATCGCCAACACTCAAGGATGGCAGATTCCCTGCGGCAGATTTGCCCTTGCCGTTGCTCGTGCCCGTAACGCCATCATTTTTGAGTATCACTAGGGGCGAGGATAAACGACTTGGGTGGCACTGTCCCAAAGGGTTCACAGACATACACGGGGCATTATACTGCGAATACGATTCCTGCACACTTCTCACATGCTTCGGGTGATCATGTATATCGGACATTCACAGCAGTCGAAAGTGGCCCCACAAGACGGTTACCGACAATCTACGGGAAGGAAGATTAATCTAAACACCCTGAGACCCTTCAGACGCTGCAAAGGGCAACTGACCAGGGGTTATTGATACTATAGAACAGTCCTTGATTTGTCGCGGAAGTGACTTGGTGGACCTGTCAGAAGCAGGTCGATTTTAAAATGACGCTAGCGGCTGACTCTGATCGAGAGCTGTCTAATCAGAGGCAGGGATCCAAACATGGGTCGCTCGCTCGTCGAAGCAAGGCTCCACACCACCGTGCCACGTGGAGCCGAAGGAAACGCTGATTGCCGTGTTCCGGGACTATTTTGCTCGCCAAGCCTCTGAGGTGCAATGTTGCAGGTTGTTCTTGGGACGGCTACACGCCCGGATACCGCATGGAACGAAGCAAGCTAGATAAAAATGGTTCCAGTGTGATCCATAGTTTTCTGGAGGAGCTCAGCTCATTATCGGGAGCCGTCGGACCATCGTGGGAATCGAACCTGTGGGCGAGCATGGGTTCGTCATGATCATGATGCCATGACGGAGCGTGCTTTTGCAAATCATGTCAACTCGCACAGCCCACCGGGCGTCAGTCTACGAAACCAGATCATATCGTCAAAGTGAGTCTCGGTTGTTTCATCTTCGGCTCTTAATGAGGCTACAAGGATGAGAACGCTGTATCGGTCAGTCGTGTATGTTTGACAGGAGGTCTCCCAGACGCTTCTGAATGATCCTCTCCCTGTCGTCCGAGACAGGGATCGTATCTTCTCTCTGAATCGTTGCTGTTCATTTACACTAGCAACTTCAGGCACATGTTAACTGTTTCTTCTCTCTTCTTCAGGGCTGTCACGCGCTCGCTGTGTCCTCCGAACCCAGACATGCTTCACAGTCATAGATCAGATATCGTGCTTAGATGAATCGGAGGAGTAGGTGTCCCGTAGACACGTGGGTTAGGCAGACCGTCGAAAGGGTCGACGTCAATTGGTCTATGTCATACTCATCATACATACAGCCTTTTCAGCGTGGTCCCCACCACCCAGGCCTCGAGTCCATGTACAGCCCCGATGGTCGGTTGAGACACGTTGTCCACGGTTGACTCTAAGAACGAGGAAGCTTCCCGGAATCGCCCATGTCCGGCTCATGCCGCGAACACGAGGCAAAGTGCCCGGTTCCGCATGTCGTTCCGAGGTGTGGGTACATAAGTTAGAAAGGGTGTTTCGGCTCACCAAACCGATCACCTGCCGTTTATTTTCCCCTCCCCACTCACTGTTCTCTAAACATTCAAGTCATGGCCGCGATGGATATCGAAATGACATCTCCAGTTGGACCCTTGGTCGCTGTAGCATATGACCAAGGTCACGAGTTCAGAATTCCGGTGGGTACTATCGTCCAGTGTATGGGCGACTAAATCACTCAACACCCCATAGGCTTACCAGTCCGAAATCGACCTTTGTCAACTGCTACAAGCCATGTCTCTAACCAAGGGGAAGTTCAAGGTCGGTCGCGCCAGCTCATCTCCGAGATCATCGTTGACGATCGCTGGAGAAAGGCTCCCGAGACAGAAGTGGTGGACTATGTCCCATATGCATCGCAAAGTGCAAACGAGCACGATGTAGGCACGGAGGGCACGGCATACCATGTGAGCCACCCACTTTCTTGCCCCAACCCTACTCATTCACCCTCTCGCTAGTCCGACGGATTGGAGTCATCAAGCTCAAGGTCCAGCTTCTCCGACCGACCCCACATCGACTCTCCGCCCACCCCGCCCACCATCGTCCATTCCCAACTCCCGGCATGCCACTTCCTTCAGTCCATCCTCGCTTCGCTCGTCCCAGAGTCACCCGTCCTCTCTCCGTCGCCATACCCTTATCCCGCTGCAGACGCACTCCAGACGACGAACGGCGCTTATCTGGACACCCTACTCCTACATCGCAGTCTCCTCGCCGCGTTCCCTCCAGCACACAAAGGGTGCGCCGCAGTGCTGCACGAGATCGCGAGGGCGATTGAAGTACGGGCGTGGCAGGCGGATCGGGACTCGGATGCGGAGGCAGTCGCCGCGCTGAGGCAGGAGGCCCACATTGTTGCACACTCTGTGATTTGATCTCTTGCATGCAAGAAGCCTGCTGGATAGGTTTCGGCATGGAGGGACGATTCACTTTGCCGCTGTATTGAGCTAGGTTACCCGCATTGGGTCACAAAGTGGGTATAAAGTACACTCTAAATGTTAGTAGCATACTTTCTAATGATCAAGTCAACTCATTGGCAAAAGAGGTATTAACATTAAGATTGTCGTCATCAATCCCTTTCAGATATTCATTTGTGATCAGGCCGCATGACAGCAATTGCGAAGTAATAAGGACTCTACGATACATTGCTCGTGCAGATCGACATATAGATTGCAGATATCAAAGTAGATCATGCTACGTCATAGCATTAGATAGTGTCGAAAAGGAACAACCTTGCTCCGTTTCTCAGGCGGTCGCATTGTTGAAGACAAGCACGTTAGGCGAGCCCTTGCCTGCGTCCGTTATTATACCGCGAGTCGAGAGCGCCACGATGGCATTCCTTAGCTGAGTAGGAGTTAAGGAAATAGGACCCAGTGATGCTGGGGCAAAGAACTCGGGAGAAGGAAGGTACTGAGACATCCAGTAAGGAAGCGCTGCACGAGCAATTGCATAGAGAGATGCATATGTCTCCTCAACCTTCAGGCTCTCTGGAGCGAATTGGAAGGGAGTGGAAGGGTTGAATGTCACAGAAGGATAAATAGAGAGGAGGTACGCCATCAGGCCGGCGACATGAGGTGAGGCCATAGAAGTGCCCGAAAGTGTGGCGATCGCGTGTGGGGAACCGGTATATGTGGAGACGATGTTGAGACCAGGAGCGAAGACATCCACACATGGACCAAAGTTGGAGAAGTAGGCACGCTCATCACCCAGCGTGGAAGCTGCCACAGTGATTGCGTTCTTAGAAGCGGCAGGTGAATATTGACAAGCATTCTTGTTGTCATTACCTATATTCCGTGAGTAAATGAAATAGAATGGTGTCCGAGTTTCACATACCAGCCGCAACAGCGAAGTGGAGCCCAGCTTCGACGGATCTGTCGACGACGATATCCAAAGATGGTGACTTGCCCCCACCAAGACTCATGTTGCCGACGGAACCCTTGTGGGCAGTCTTGCCAGTAGCAGCAACTTCAGCACGAGCAGACGCAGCTCTGAACTGAGCCTGTTGTGAAGCCCACGCAACGCCAGCAATGACGTCGGACATGGATCCACTACCATTGGAACCAAGAACCTTGACGGCAATGAGGTTTGCCTTCTTGGCGACACCATACTTGCGAGATCCGATAGTGCCGGCACAGTGTGAACCGTGACCATTGCCGTCCTCGTCTACATCGGACGGGATGGTTTTTCCCCAGGAGGCGCGACCCTCGAACTCTACGTGGTGGATGTTGATGCCAGTATCGATAATGTAGACGTCAACACCCTCGCCACCGTGTCTATCAAATACGTAGTTGGTGAAAGTGCCAAAGGTAAGTCTGTTCCTGTGGCTGATACGGGCAAGACCCTATGGCACGCAAAGTTAGAGTGGGGATAAGTGGAAGAAAGAGGGGGGGGATACCCAGGGTGCGCCTTTCTGGGTACTAACTGGCGGGATGTCGGTGGTATGAACAACCTGATCGCGCTCTATGAAGTCGACTTCTGGCATTCTGCGTATTTGGTCTATAACTCCGTCTGTGAACTCTCCAGCATAACCTTTGATGTGGGTGTCGTATACGTGGCGGAGTCCGGAAGCGACTTCATCACCAAGAAGGGAGTCGGACTGATGAGCTGATTGCAAGAAGTTGAGGTGGTTCTGCATAAGCGAGGGAGATACGCCATCCTTCAACACGACAATGTACGAGCTGTTGATAGTACCGTGGACGTGTTCAACCTCCACGAGAGGGGCAACGCTGAGATAAGGGCGGGACGGTGATGTGTAAGGAGAGGTAGACAAAGGGGTGGCCAACGTTGAGGACGCCAGCGACGCCGCCAGAAGGGCAAGAGTGAACTGGGACATGGCTGACGGGGATAGGAAGAGTCGAGTGCAGTCAAGCGCTTACTACTTAACTGTTTCGCTGGTTGTGATTGGCTTTGTTTGGTTTAGGTGGCGAGCATCTCCAGTGCGGTACCCTTTCTGGGACATCCCCGCCGGGACTCCGCATCAGTTCCACGTTGAGTGCTCCGAGTGGGTTTCACCCGACAAAGTGCTATGCGCACTCCTGTCTCGATGTGAATATACAATTTTATGTTGCGCCAGCTCGACCTGGCACGTTATTGCGGCTGAAATAGCCATTTACAGCATCACTTCAAGTTCCGAGCGCGAAAACGGCGTCTTATTCCACGCATGATATCTCGATTTGCAATTGGCTCTACTTATCTTTTACCAACCCGCAGTAGTGGCACCCTTTCCGCGGTCCAATCAGGTTGCCCCAAAGAACGGTGTTCCCACACGATTCGGTCTCAGACCGATCGAAGCTTGACTTTATCGAATGCACATCAGTATCGTCTTAGTGAGGAAAACGACCACGACAAGATTCTTGACTCGACGGCTAGGGAAAGTCCTCTCCATTCCACCGTCACGGATAGGAGATGAGACCAGGACCATCAGTCTATGGGACGCTAAGGCCAAAGGACTCGTGTATTCGAACTTGCGACGACATGCGATTTGCTGTATGTACAAACATCTGGCAGTGGTACATGCGATTCCTGGACCCGGAAAACACCATGGCTACAGTCAAGGACCTGGGGGGTCCAGGATGAAAAGTACACCAGGTCGAATTCTGTGTGTTATACGGACAGGAAGAGTCATACTACTAGTACGTACGGATGGCGGCATAAGCGGAAGTATACAACGGTTCGGGCATACACGTGACGCAATTTAATGAAACTGGTTCAACAACGTTGGGGTCGGACGGGACTCAAAATATTGACGGGCGTATCCTGCCTAGTGCCGGCGAGTCACCAAGTCTGTGCCCAAGCTCCCATCATCC
>JBBPMW010001131.1:0-11640 GCA_038090535.1 Tylopilus alboater | reverse complement strand
ACTGTTGAATTGCCTGTGCACATGGTGGTGTAGTGAGACGTCACAGTATTCCCTGTAAACATTCACCTGGGACAGAACGTACCGAGACACCCCGATCCTGCCGCATTGCCAGTGAAGCGTCGCAATACAGTACGATCCTCACGGAGGAGAAGCGACGTTGTGTTTCGCCAACGAACACAACAGAGAGAGCTGCTTCATCCCTGCCACACCCGGGCTGGTAAAGGTAACCATGTACAGGTCTATACGATTGATACTCATCAAGGAAGACGTGATGCCTTGGCGACTTGGATATGGTGAATAGGCTTTTCATGAGTGGTGATGGTAGGTCGTGAGCCCCTATGTCTCGCACCTGCTCCTAAGAAGATGGAGTCATATGTGGCAAGTTTCGGAGGATTCGGCCCCTATCACGCCAGTGCAGATTACATCTGGTACTACTTGCCGTGGCCATAAGACGCAGAACGAGACGGTAAGCACTGGCTGTCACTCGTCTTCATGAAACTATATGTGGACACCTGTGAATGAGTTCCGACAGCACGATAGGCATCGTCTGCTTACCTCTCCAAGGGTCATAATTCATCATAGGGGCACCAGCTCGTTCGCAGACGCCAAACGCAACGCGTCAAGAACACGGCGGATCGTCATGATCCGGCGCAGCGACGAAGCCACACTGACCATTCCCTATCACAAGAACTCGTTCGGAACATCCACATCAATATAGCCACATCCTCACCACAGGGGAGGCATCACTGTGCATGGTGAGCTCCACTACACGGGCACCCACGGACCCTGACAAATCGCAGTCCACGCGAGAGACTCGGAAATGCGCGAACGCATCCGCACCAGCAGTATAGAGCACGTTCTCCACGTAAACAGAGATCGCTATCGTCAGCATCGAATCGCATGAATGTGACCCATAAACCTACCGAGAGCAGACACCGATATCAACGACGAACGCTATTGGCTATCGGTCCCCCCAAGCTCACAAGTATCGCGGAGTCGGTAAATCACCACGAAGGCCACACGGCGACGGAGCTCAAGCAATGCCTAAATCCATTCCGCAGCCTCCCCACCCGGGCGATATGATGCGTTCTCCCCACTGATCGAACCACCATCATTGGCGTCGACAAACGGGAGGCAAAGGGACTCGAACGTGCATCGCACAATCGTCGATTCGACAAAAGAACTGAATCTCATGTGGCAGGTAATGAAACCAAAACCTGTATGATATCACCCCTATGAGTACCATCCCAGACACATCACGATGCCATGACACGTAGATGTGGTCCGACACCGTCGAGCATATCTGCATCTGTGACATTGCCAATTGAATCTAGATCTCAAAAGTATGTGACTCACGAAATCGCGATCACTTCGCTGGGCCGAATACCTCGAGGCAAAGAGTCTAGTTCCAGCTGCAAAGACGCCCTGCAGGGCCGCGAATTCAGGAGTGCTGATGACGTGTAGTCCAGCAGGCCAGCCATGACGCCATGACGCATCGATATATCGATATATCGATGTACCTGTATGCTGGGCTGGGGTGCCAGTGCTGTGCCTACGGCTTGAAACTGCCGCTGCAATGATGATCAAAGCGTGATGGAACGTGTTTTGGGGCCCCACACAGGGCAACAAGACGGAGACGCCTCATCGTGTCGAACACATTCAAAAAGCCCACACGACCGATTCGATCCGATACTAGCTGATCGGCCGACGAAAGACAATGACATGCGAGAAAAATGAAAGCCTCGTTGTGTGTAAACGTGATAGAAGAATCCGATTGAGCATCCTTCATACATGCCCGGAACGGATCATCCGTTATGATCTAGATACTCACGTTTGCGTGTGCACGTCCACACCGTGAAATGCCCAGTCAGGTACGACTATGCACCGCATAGAGGGCCAGTGGAAACGCGCGACGTGAATCGTATTTGATCCAGCCAGCAAGAACGGGGCATCGGGGACGTCACGATGCCAGAAGCCGGTTTCTACAGTCGTCCAACTCCGAGGGGGTAACCGGTGGCCGGCGACGTGGGCATGTTCTCGTCGTGTTACAAGGCAATGCTCCTTCGATGTCATGCACAGGATTCGAGTTTGCGCGTCGTCCTATCGACTGGCGATGCTGTCCAGCGTCCACCCACATACACACCTCGAATCTCGATCGAGGCCCGCGGACGCCGGACATCGGGTTTCTGTCAATGAAAACATATGAGCGATATGAGCGACGGACATCAACGCCTTGCATGTTCAGTACTTGCCGGTAACAAGTCGCGATCCGAGGACCATTGATGCATGACAGCCTACTAATCATGAAAAATGACATGTCGTCAGGGTAGAAAACGAACTCGATTAGCCCAGCGCGAGAGCCGAACTCACAGCTGAAAGATAGCACTCGAATCTGGTTGCTCGTGCGAGAAAAAGGAAGAAAACAACCAATTAGTCCACCACGACAGTCGAACTGGCAGCTACAGTGATCCACCAGATATCACTTGTCGTCACGGAATTTCGGTGGGACGTCACAACACCACAATAATTTTTGGCGTTGTACTGGAGTTATGAAATTATTTCGAGTACTCCGAGGAATCTCCCACACACCGTCACCTGCGTCAGGCGAGAACTCCACTGAAGTTGGGGCATCAATTATAGTGGAAAACATGTTCTAACAAGAACATCATGATATGTATTGTAGAGTTCGTAAAATAATTTGTTTAGGTCGAAAGTAATGTGTTGTTATCGCCTTGACGTTGTTGGCTGATGCAAATGATGATGTCAATGAATCACTGTATGTCAGATGAACGTAATTTGTTGCTCAGCCAATTGAGCTAGCCCACATTCTCATAGAACGGCCGGTGAATCGATGAAAAGCTGTCATGGTCCGGGCGGAAAAAAAAATGGCGCACCGCGAGATTCGAACTCACGACCAGCAAAGACCTCTTGTCCCATTTGGGCGGGAGATAAATGTAATCAAGATGATACATAGGCTCAGGAAAGTCATGACTTTGAGTCAATTGTGTACTGTACGTCCCTTCAGGCGGGTCCGAAAGCTCAGCATCCCTTTAGGACATTGACAGAAGTGAAAGCAAGGAAGGGTATCAAATAACGGGGTCGAAAAAAGAATCATGTGTGTGTGTAAAGTCTAGACGCATAGCACTGATACCGCAGCGAGATAAAGCCAGTCGAGGGCCAGAATACGCACCAAGGTAGATACAAATAAAAGAAGAGGGAAATGCAGCGTGGAAAATCCATATCGGAGTACGACCACACAAGGAACAGAAAAGTCGAGGTTACAAGCCTGGTAGCCACGAGAACGAACACCAAAGGGAAAGAAACGAGAGACGTTGAATGACGAAACGCATACAAGTAACCCTATGCCAATGACATCGTCCTCGCCCTCACTGGCCAAACGAACTCCCACTCCTTCCTCGACCCGTCCAGTTGGCACTCAACCCATCTTGTACCGAACTCCCATCCCACATCGGTGCCGAATCACTCCTCGAGCGTAACCCCACCACCTTGTTACGGCCCACACTCGTACAAACACCCACGCCCGCACTCGTCGGCGACATCCCGCCCGTCAACGAAATCGGCGAAGACAACTTGATATCCTCCCCTGCCTCACTCGGCACAACATCCATATCTTCCTCCGCTCGCAACCCTTCCGACCCGTCCTTGACTTTGCCACCCTCGGTCCGCGCGCGCTTCTCTACATGTCCGTCATCCTCTGTGTCGAGCGTGAGCGTGATATTGGGCTGTCTCGGTATACGCACGCCCAGGTGGCTGAGACTCCTCGCGTGTCCTGGTCTTTGGTTTAAAAAGTTGGGCACGTTATCGGACGCCGTGGGTGAGTGTGTAGGTGAGTGAAAGCCAGTGGTCATCGGGTTGGTGGAGAGTGTGGGGAGCATGGTATGCGCGCTTGGATTGGAGCGGTTTTGAGATTCGCGAGACGGGGATCTGGAGTGTGAGCTGGTAAATGGTGTGGGCGACGTCGGCGAGGTGATAAAAATGTTTGGTGAGTGTTGATGGCGCGTGAATGGGTGTGGTGAGGGTGAAGGAGATGGCGAAGGCATCGCCATTGAGATGGGAGAGAGAGAAGTGTCAAAGGATAAAGAAAGCTCGTGAAGCTCTTGCAGAATGCTCGGCGGGACTAATCATCCTGCTCAGCATACATAGGCAAGGTCAAAACCGAGACTTACTTCCGTCTGGTTCCATGCTCATACCTGTAGTAGTTGCACCGCTGCTCGCCGCTAGACCCACACCAACGCCACCTTTACCGGTAACGTCCACTAGTTCCTTGACAATACCAACGAGCTTCTCGACTCTGTTCCTCTCCTTGCGGATCTCGCTCTCTGCCCACCGCCTCCACTCTTCTCCAGGCAGTGTCTCAAAAGCGTTGAAACCAAAGCCAGGTACGTTCAACCCGCCACTTGCCCCTAAATTGAAGCCTGGACTCTGAGCGTCCCATTCTTCCCCGCCTTGACTCCCACTCATGCCAATACCTGTCATCACGGATGCATTCATGCCATCCTCATCCTCCCAGTCAATATCCCTATCACCATCATCACCCCCCAAATTCGATGACGACCTCGAATGCGTAAGAACATGCCCCCCTCCGAAACCAACCTGAGAGCCGGGTGAAATATGAGACTGCGAACCTTGAGCAGATCCCCCTAAATGCGACGAGATCGTCGCTAGACCATGATTGGCTGCAGGTGGCACATGTTGAGGTATACGGCTGCTCAATGACCTAACTTCTCGCCAGAGGGTGCGGTTCTCCTCGCGGAGTTCGGATAAAAGGCGCGCAACTTCACCTGGAAGTTCGACACTTTGAAGAAATGGCACATCAATGCTCTTCTCAGGGTAAGACGATGGGAGGTAACCTCACCGGTTCCTCTCCCTCGGGTCGGGTTCCAACGCCTTGCGCTTTATCGCTTCTAGTAAATCTGGCCGACCACGCAGGAATTTCGGATGGGAAAACTCCCAAGTTTGGGAAGTAGAGGATGTGCGTTGAGCGCGCGGGGTCTATTGTAATGGTAACCGTAATCGCGAACGCCCATGTATGCGGGGCATGTGTGCAAATACGAACAAGCGAGAGCGAGATTATAGATTAAACACAATCATTACGACCGAAATGGTGCATGACGGGGCAAGCGACGCACCCTATTGATCTTATGGAAGCCATACATATTGAGTTGACGGACAAAGGACGAAAACTGCGCATATATTCAACATCGAATCAGGAAGACAAACGTACAGGAAAATCAATGAGACTTACGTTGTTGTGCTTAAAATGTGAGCCAAGTATGTTCCTACTGAACTCGCCCACGTTAGATACGACGAAGCTAAGCAATCATCGCATCGATTTGACGTTTGAACATGTCCGAGGATGAACACGTAAATTAACAAGTACCTTGTTCCTAATTCCGTCCATGAGATGAAATGCTGCGATTTAGTATCGTTGATCATGCTATGGGAAGATACATTGGTTATCACGCGCAAGAAGCGTGGCGGGTTTAGCTTACTTGTGAAGCTTTGTCACAAAGTTGTTGGTGCCGGCAGACTTGCCCATTACGTTTTGCCCTTGCTGACCCGAAGAGCCGGACGCTTTCAAATCTGCGTTACCTAGAAAATGGAAGGAGATGCCGGTCAGGACGTGCAATGGACGGATCAGAAGTTGAAAGTCATATTCACCACCGGACGGGCTGCCCAAATCGTCGTCTGACACACCGTCGCCAAAGCCGGTAAACCCAGGGCCCGCGCTGTCAAGATCATCGTAAGGCGAGTTAGGATTGGCGTTGATCTCCATTTGAGGCTGCGAATGTTGTGGAGAGTGTGAGTGAGGGAGAGAGGAATGGGAAAGGGAATGGGAAAGGGAACGAGAGTGGGAGTGAGAGGGGTGGGACGAAGGGGAAGAGGCGGAAGAGGTGGGTAGAGGTGGGGAGGATGCAGTCGTTGTGATTATGGGACGGGGGAGTGCGTGTTGACCAGCGTGGGTCTGTGAAGAGTAGGAGTGCGACTGAGAATGCTGGTGCATGCTGTGTGCAGCGGTGCCAGCAGGGAGAGTGTTTGTAAGGCTACGTTTTCGGGGCACGCTTTTCTCTGGAGGGAATTCTGAACAAGATGCGCTGTGTGGGCCGGTGTTGGGCCGTCTCTGAGTGAGAATAGAGTCTGGGTTAGGGGATAGACCTGGAGGATCGTCAAAGTTGTAGGAGAACTGGGGCTGTGGCGAGAGGAGGGGCATGGATGGGGGAGAGACGGGAGTTATCGGACCCGAGACGGAAGAGGTACTTGGATGGGCGTGATGAGGTTGATGAGGGATGGAGTGGTGAGCATGGAGCTTGTGTGGACGGAGCTGGCCGCCAGGCTGTGCTTGGTGAGTGGCGATGGGGGAGAGGGACGGTGGCGATGCAACAGAGAGCCCGCTGAGGTTGAGGGAGAGGGTCTGACGGGAATCCGTGGAGGGTGACGTCTGTGGAGCACCCGGCTGCTGTTGCTGAGAGGACGTCTGTGCTGGGAAGAAATAGGTTCCTGGGGAGACTGGAGAGGGAAACGGGCCCGGCTGCTGTTGTTGTTGTTGCTGTTGCTGCTGGCACTGGGACTGCTGTGAAGGAGTCAGGAGGTGGGGTGGCCAGACGCGCTGGGGAGCGGGCTGGGACTGATGAGATGGCTGATGGGAGTAATCTGTCGTGTAGTCCATCTCACGGGGGGGTTGGAGGGTCGAAAGGGAGACGAGGGATGCCCCTCTTGTAGGACGAGGACGAGTCGCTGTCGTGCACCGCCTTTGCAGGGTGCCGTGCGTGCTTCTCGCGTTCCCCAAGAGAATTTACCTTTTTCGGACATTCGGCACTCCTCGGCACACTTACAGCTTGGTGGATTAGTCTGGTAACGTAATCAAACGTCCTCCCCGCACACGTCCCTCACAGCCTTTCGTTTGCCGTCCTCACTGTTCCCGTCATTCCGAGGGTGGGTATCTCATTTATACCTTCACTTTGACATCCCTCTCCGCAGCACTTCCTGTGTGTGTCCACGTCCAAACTACCAATTTCACCTCTCCAAAGAGGTTCGCGCTAATACCCTCCAACGGCCCACCACAATGTACGCCTTTCATCATCCTTTCCACCGCATGTGTGTTACCCCACGCCATCAAAACGTGCCAGATTGCTCGTCGATGACCCGGATCACTTTCACCTTTCGCTTCCATCTCCATGCTTCACAGACAGCTCATTCGATTCCGCCAGCCGACTCTCCTTGGTGTTATCCCTCGCCTCGCGCTCTTCCACATATCTATGACGCCACTATTCAAGTCACCGTGATACCAGCTGAGTCCCTGAAACGCCGCAGCACCGTCTCCACGAGTCCCAAACAAAATAAGCTCCGGGTCTCACCCACGCGTCTGTCCTCCCACAAAACACATTGACGTCGTCCATTCTATCGTTCGATCGAGCATAAACTATATTTTTTCCAGATATAGAAGGACCCTTCCGCGAGGCATCTCGTGAAGTAAAACGTATCTAGATGCGACTGTCCGCTCTCAAGTAAACACGACCTCGACATCACATTCATCACTTCTATATTTGAGAGACCCTGTCGCCCCGATCCGCCCATTCGTTTTCATATCCCGCTGCCTATAGGTAAACCAGTGCCAACGGGCGCAAACTCATCCATCTCTAATCTCGCCAGTTGATCACATCGAGCGGCCAACGGCGTCCATCCCACATCCCGCGTCCCAAAGGCATGGTCCGTTCCTCCTTCCAAGTACGTGCCATACGCGTTCCCTAAGCCCTTGACTACGCTTCTCAACCTTCCTCACCCTTCCCGTTCCCTCGGTAGGGCCAGTCAAGGGGCAGTATCATTGACCTGGGCTCAATCTTTCCGTTTGACGTGAGTGATCCGCCTGTCGATCGTCCCGACTCCTACATACCTCATGGCGGAACTCTGTCGGCGATCACAACACGCCGACTCAGTGCAAGGTTAACCAATTGATTCATCTGATCATCCGATCTCAGATATCCCATGTCCGCGCACACACGATGGAACAGACAATCAATGGCTATCCTCATGTGGTTGTCCTCACTTTGCACTACGGCGACCCGCTTCATTGGGCGCTCTCATCACTCCATCGTACGACACTCCACAATGCACTGGCCAAACGTGTGTAATGACGCTCGAGAAGACGGCGTACCCGAGTAACGTGTCCGTAAACTCGAGGAATGAATACACGATCGAACGAACCGTCGACGCAATGTTTGAACGTAGCCCTCATGTGACAGACCATGAACGGTTATCCGCATGTGGTTTCCCTGTCCGATTTCGTCGTCCTTGCGCATCATACGACGCCAGCCGATCGGCGTGCCATCAAATGCTCGTGCCGCGCCAGACGATGTCCGGGACAAATGCCTTCCACACGCAGCGTATCCCAAGACCCATATTACGAGTAGGCTAGTCGTGCACAAACCATGCCAAGGCCCTCTGGGCGGATCCTGTGCACGTCAGTATGCAATAAATCCACCCTTCGTTGTTACTTTACTCCAGAAGAGATTCACGTCCCTGGCTGGTAAGATACGTATTAGCATCTGACGTCCGATTCGTAAACACCGAATTCATTGAGCGCCCTCGTCGCAATTACACAACTCCACTCGTCAAGTGGTAACGTCCTGTAGCTCTTCAATGCACAATCTGATCAACTGTCAGACCATGCAGAACGTCCAAATTTACGGAAAAATATGTACATCAAACGGTGAACGGTGAACATGCAAAGAAGGATGGCGGATCGGTAGGCAAGCAACGTAATTACGTGGATCGTAAAGTCGCGCCGTATCATCGAAGCGGGACTCACTTTGACGGACGAAGATTGTCCACAATGAGCAAGGATGTCTTCCAACATCTCCGACGGGTCCGGCGCTGGTTCGAACGCCGTTGCGGCCCAATAAGCGCCGGAGGCCGTTGAACGTCACACGTCACACACTTGTGCGTATCACGCTGTCACATCAGGAATTTAGCACTGCACTTAGTTGCACTTAAGTGTACTTATTGTTATTATGGCAACACATAAAAGCAAAACCTTGTGTGCAAGGCCACCACAAGGAAAATATAGAGGATGTGACATAAGATGTGAAAGACAACCATACACAAGCATGCTAAGTGTATCAAGTACCGTACTACATGCCTAAGATCAAATCTAATTCATAGCGCTACTAGTAGGGGTGATGGGTCCAGTCAAATGCGAGAATAACGGCGGTTGGAAAAAGGCAAAGGGGGAGCGCAGGTGATCTGGGACAAGGGAACGAGGGTTATGTGCAACGGACTGGACGAGAAGAGACAGGAAGAAGGTGGAGGAGGCGGGTGGGTGAGGGAACAGCGCACAGTGGACCGGACCTAAGTTGCAATCTCAAAAGCGTGATGGTCAACGTATTTGTTTACATAGAACGCTCGAAATGCATCATAGCAATGGTGGGGTTTGAGGTTGCGGGAGATGTTGCTGGTTCCATATACTGGGATTAGATGCGCGGCACGGTAGATTGAGTCGACATGAATCACCGCGTAATTGGGCGAGTGGTTATCGAGGTAGGAAGGACGGATGATCCACATTCCTGTATCTTCATCGGGTGAGTCGTTGATCTTGTCAAACCATTGGATGACAGCGCAGGGGAAGTAATTCCCATCCCTGCAGGTAAAAGAGAAAAAAGCAAGGACACGAGCGATGTCAAATGCAACCATTGTAGTTACGTCGAGATCGTCCACATTTGTGGTGACAAACACACAATCTCTGCGTGCGCCTTCTTTCCTCCAGAGCGGCGTGGAACGGATGATCTCCTTTTGCATCCCTCCGATGCCGCTCAAGTCACTTGGCGCGAAAAATCGAGCACATGCTGAGTTGTATACGTGTATACGGCCGTCATAATGAGGGCAGTCCATAAGCGGGATTTCAGGAGATTCACGGGGATCATCCGGATTGTACTGGCTGAAGAGGAACCAGCGCGTTAAGGCCACAAGCGTCGGGACATTGAGTTCAGCTGCCAATGCTGGCAGAGCGTGTGGTCGTCGGTATTCTACGGCGTGCTGTGAGGACAAGTAGCTTTGTAGACAAATAAATTCAACTTACGGGGAGTACGTGAAAGGGTCACGCGTGCAGTGAGGTCGCCGACTGTGTGGTCAGGCAAAGGGAGGTCATTGTCGGCCAGGATGCTTGCAGCTGCGGCTTCGAGTTGCTGAACTGGATCTGAGTCAGAGGATTCAGCAGGACCATTTGGGTCGATCTGTCTGTCTGTTGCAGCACTGTTGACATTGTCCGGGGACTCTGGCATTGCGCAAGCTATTGGGCTAAGAATGCATCGCCACTACATGTGTAGAAAAAAAATCTTACCGAGCGCATTGATCGCAGATGAGAGGCATGGCTCTTTTAGCATATTGCGGTGTTCAAAGTCCACCCGCGCGGTAGCGATCTTGTCGAGACGCTGGTTTGTCAGGAGCATCTGACCGAGAGCTTGAAATTTGTTGGAACGGCGCCATGGTTCTTTCACGGCCTTTATGTGTTTGCATTCTGTAATCGACGAACAGAGTCCGTTTGGGGCTCCAAAGAGGCGGATAAGAGTAGGGTAGTGTTTAACAGCGTGTTGCCGTGGCAGAGAAAACGTAGTGACAACCGGATTGTCACCTGAAAGGAAAACTTCCCGGTAATGATGGAATCGATTGATTGCGTCCTCGACTTCTTGGAGTGCCTTCTCGGAGATGATGTGGCGACGAACGAGGTAACAAAACTCTAAAAAGGCACGGAAAGTCCGCACCATTTCCGGGGGTACATAGCCTTCGATAGCGGCAATATAGACCTGATGAACAGTCAGTGAGCATGAACAAAAACACTGGAATACAATCGCCGACGCAGGATAACGCACCTTCATTAGCGCTTTCGAATCGTCCCCGGTCCATTGTTTGAAGCGCCGGCCCTGGGGAAAGCGCCTCAGACCGGTGAATGGTGCTACTACTGCGATGCTGGTCCGGCAATTAGTATTACTAGTACTGTCGAGTCAAAAACCGGAGGTACATACCGGCGATCTATTTCATCCAGTATTCGATTTGCCTCCCTCTTCGTATGAGTAGCTGAAATATACGCGCAAATCCAGTTGACTAAGTGGTCCTTGAAGCATCCCTTTATGAGTTGATGGAGGATATCCGGTGCGATCAATTGGTGTATGTCAGCGCGGGGAAAGTCGTTGGTAAACGGCTATCATGTACGTATTTAGTGAACGCACCGCGGCTCGATGAGGCCACTCACCACAAGACAGGAAACTAGACCATATTCATCCCATATTGTATCAAAATCGCTCACTTCGAAAAGCGCCTCATTGAATGACTGCAATCGGTCTAAAGCGTCTTCATCTAAATTATCTTTGCGAGCTTGACATCTAGAAAGAGCGTAAGGATGATGGCAGACGAAGGTAAATACACAAACAAGCCTTGGACACCAGCCACGCACGATACAGGTAAGGAGGACCTGTTCTTCATAATCGGCAATGTACGGGCCAAGGCCATATATCGTACGCCGGAAGTGACCGTCACCATATTTGACAATCTCGGGGATGGACATAGCAGGCTTGAGGGATTGGAGTATCATAGATAGTGATGAATGAAAAAGTTGTCGCCGGAAGTTGC
>JBBPMW010001130.1:0-11643 GCA_038090535.1 Tylopilus alboater | reverse complement strand
GGGGAGGTATATGTCCCGGGCCATGTAAGGAAGGCAGTTGGTGTGCTGTATCGTGGGTGTGGGCATAGGGGAGGAGTTGGCCTTGGAGGTGCGAGTGTTGCCAGTGCTAATGCAAGAGGGGGCGGGAGGGAGCCAACACCGCATCTTGGCGTATCTGCGAAGGACGGATGGGCGGTGGGCTAAGGCGGGGGTGTGGGCCGTCGAAGAGGCGTTGGCAGCGTTGAAGCTGAAGGCGGGGTGAGGATGGGAGGAAAATAGCATGTCCCGGACTCTGAGGTGGACTAGGTTTCGTTACGTCGTAATCCCTGCAGGGGCTATCTCATCTCGCCTCGTGCTCGCGGGCGTGCTTTGTTTGAAGATAGATTACACCTGTTAATATGGTGGAACATGTGCATGATGTATGAAGGTCCAACCTTGCCAATATGAGAACATCTGGGTCACGCGTGTTTGATGCATAGAACGCATGACGGCTCGACCAAAGGAGCCCAAGTCCGAGCCAGACACAGATAGTCAGCGCTTAAAACCCACCTTCAGATCGGGGACATCGAAACGTACTTGATCGGATGCTGTGTGATCGTATGGAGGGGTGAGACGAAGCATGACATGGGGCTTACGATCACGCCAGGGTCTTGAAAGCATGCTCGGGATGATGCATAAACATTACTCGTTGAATGGTACCCGTGGAGCACTGGAGTCCTAGTTCGTGTCCATTTCTCGGGCTGGGGTCTTTGCGTTGGGTTTGGTTTTTCTGGAATGGACGAAGTACGACATCCTCGTGTCATGATAAGCACCTGTTGAAATGGTGATGCCAGTGGAGCTGAACCATGAAAAACAAGACCCTACGAATATGAGCGTCTGACAGGGAACCAACCCTAGATTCCCTTGGCACGCATGTGCAAACCAGGAGGTAGATGAGGTGAATGAAGGGCGATGAAGATAAAACGAGCTGCCTTGCAAACACGTGCAGGAGAACGTAACTGTGTGCGAGTGATGACTGGTGGCGAGGGCGCCATGTTTTTTGGTTATCGTGATATCGTGAGTATGAGCGATTTCCTCGTCATTATGATCGTTTCCATCACCAAAAAGGTCACGGTCTTACAAGACCTTGCAAGGCGCTCCAATGTTTCGAAAGGTCTTTCCAACTTATGCAAGACAAATCTGCCTTAAAAGGGACCATACCGAGCTCGCAAGACCTTACAGGCTCTGTTTGCCTTACAGGAGCGCGTGAGTCTCACAAGACGAACTCAGCCTTGCAGGGTGATACCAGGCCGTTTTTGCCTTGCAAGCTCACACAAGACGATACCAGGTATAAACAGTCATGCAAGGCCATATAACATTAGTGCTATCCATAGTACAAATAGTACGTAGGGTACAGCCGTGGCGCACGTCCATGTTACCTCGATACAGTAGTGGCCCAAAAGTGTCCAACGAGAGAGTGCGAAAAAACGACTGTGTGAACTTGAAAGCATGGAACAAGAAAGCGACAACAGTGATCGGCGAAGGTGCCACCTTCGCATCACTGTTGTCACAGTGGTGATGCGATGCGTGGAAGAGAGGATGTGGGACGACTCGGAAATGGGTAATGTCGATGAGCTCTAGTGATGCTACAGGACCAGATTAGTAGTACCGCACCAAAAAAACCATCCGACTCACGATAATTGCTAAACGTCCTGGAAAATGGTCAGGTCGGACGCATTAGCTGTACCTAGTACTGGTTCCACCATTTGGGGGTGTCCTGCACCCATGGATCACGTTCATCTTCCAGTTTTTTGATGATTCACCAGTATAGGTCTTCTAGGTTCATGTCCCCGATGGTGTGCGTCCATGTCTGAGCATGACTGAGCGTGAAATACGTCTATGTTCTCGTCAGTAATGGGTTGCATGAAAAAAGGGAAAAAAAAACGTGCAATGATGTGCACGTATGCGATCATGTAGCGATCAACAGCACGTAGGTCCCAGGCACGGTTTTTCGAGGGCCTTGCTACTCGGTGCGTACCAGTAGCCGAGACAGAAGATGGACCGAGGAATAGATGCTTGTAAAACTAGGTAGATCGGATCAGTTCTTTGCCTCAATAAAAAAGTTTAACGTACACGAACGACGGTGTGGTTCTGAAATAGACCTGCCATCTTGTCGGAAGGGTCATATGCGCCTTCCTCGTAGAACCCGCTTGGCCACCTCGAGGCCGTCATACGGAAGTCACCGCATTGGAGGGCTTCCATACCACTAAAATACCATTAGTACAATCTGACACTGCTTATGGTACATACCAGATGGGATCTTCATCATACTCCTCAACATCCCCTTGTGGACACAAAAAGCGTCCGAGTTGCGGGTGGTATATACCACGGCAGAGATGCTTCTTGTGGCATCGGATTGGTGGCTGCAATCCGATGGACATGTACTCTGGGACATATGACAATCCCTTCTTCTCGACAGATGACAGGTCAGAATCGCGTTTTTCATATAACCCATTTGTTATCTATCGGCGGTCATGTCAATAGATGAATATATGTGCACATATACATACCATTGTCATGATCCGCGAGAAGTTGGGCGAGGACTCGGGTAAATCACAGAGCTCAGCACGTAAGGATGGCGTTATCAGTTCAAGGAAGCCACGATAAAAGTGAAGGTGCCTCTCGATGACCTTAGGGTCCCTAGTAAAGGTTGTGTGGGTGTTAGACCAGAGGCATCACAGCAATCAGGGACTCACAATGCGCTGTCGATCTTCCCTTCACTATGCTGCTTCCCGGTCTTGAATGCAGTGGCCGGGTCAGTGAAGGGGCCCAAACACATGGCAGCTCGCCTTCCTGCGATCCGGTAGTCCGACGATGGAGCAGTGCTGTTGTGATTGGTCGACATGAGCAGAAATGAGGGTGGGAGATGGGCAGGAAATGAGGGTGGGAGATGGCAGCTCGAAAGAGAAAAGATTGGGGTTCCCCACCTTTTGTCAATTAGATAAGATAACATCGTCAACAGGACCAAACAATGCAGTAGCAGCTGTTTACGCCCCAGCTTTTGTAGATTAGATAAGATGGGTGTCAATAGATCCAAACAGTGCAGCAATCTCGTCATTCGTTCTGCACACTAGTATGATACAACAATACAGTCACGCGTACGAGTCCCAAAAGTCCAAATTGTGCAAGTGATACGATCTAGAGAGTACAAATGAACGTGGGAGAACAATAAGACGTGTGATGTGATCTAGAGTACAAATGAATGCAGAAGAACAAAAGACATACGACTCGGTGAGCGAAATGTAGGAGAATGGAAACACTGGATTGAATTTCGAAGAGCAAGTACGATAACAGACTGCAAAGCGAACATTTTTCCTGTCACTAGTTAGCAAACAGTAGTGCCGAAAAAAAGGACTAACCACAAGTTTAGAAGCCATTCACGCGTTTTCCGCGTGCAGGGTTCCATTTTAAGGGCACAGTTTCAGGTCATGTGGAAGGCTTCTTTGCCTTCTTCGGGGGTGGGGCACTGGTGTCATTGTTGTTCGTAACATCGGTAGTGGCTGGTAACGTGAGTCTGACCCGCTTCGTGCCCACCTTGGTAGTGACCGGTCGTATAGCCTGGGTTTCATTATCATTCTTGTTGGAGAACTGGGAGAGTGGCGATTCAGCACGTGAACTTCGCATTGCAGAACCAGGTCCCATCGCAGAACCACTGGCAGGTCCCATCACGGAACCAGGTCCATGTTGGGTAGCAGCATTCTCGGTGTGGGTAGAAGGATGCTCGTTGTCTTCATCGAAAAGATGGGCAGCCAACTTCATGTGCGCCATGTACTGTTCAGCTCGCCCCTTGAATTTTGCTGGAAAGCCACTGGTGTGGGTCCTTCCCAGGTCCTTTCTGACAGTCGTAGATACCCGCAGGGCCGTGTGGACTTTGAGACTCGGGCGGTCCTCTTCACCATATATAGACTCCAAGTTGGAGGGCTCTCGCTGAGGTGTGGGAATTCGCATCGCCAGTTCATTCCTAGTGGTTGTAGTTGCTGTCGCTGGGGAGGCATCCAAGTCGGAAGGGTTTTTAGAGTTGTCCACTGCAGTCTTGGCCGTTTGCGCAGTCCTACCTGGGGTCTTGCCAGTGGTCTTCCGAGTCAGCTGGGTTGCGGTCGAGCCTGAGGCACCTGCAGCCCTTCGAGCACGAACTTGCGCCATATCATCTTCACTGTCGTCATCGTCGAGCACTTTCTTGCCCGTTGAGGCTGTTGATTTGACACCGGTAGGGTTGCAGTGGCTATAAAAATGGTCAGGTCGGCGTTGGGCGCATCGGTTGTACCTACTGGTTCCACCACTCCAATGTGTCGACTACCCACTCATCCTTTTCGTCTTCAAGCATTTCAATTATTCGCCAGTATAGGTCTTCTAGGTTCATGTCCCCGATGGTGTGCGTCCATGTCTTAGCATGACTGAGCGTGAAATATGTCTATGTTCTCGTCAGTAATGGGTTGCATGAAAAAAGGGAAAAAAAAAACGTGCAATGATGTGCACGTATGCGATCATGTAGCGATCAACAGCGTGTAGGCCCCAGGCACGGTTTTTCGAGGGCCTTGCTACTCGGCGTGTACCAGTAGCCGAGACAGAAGATGGACCGAGGAATAGATGCTTGTAAAACTAGGTAGATCGGATCAGTTCTTTGCCTCAATAAAAAAGTTTAACGTACACGAACGACGGTGTGGTTCCGAAATAGACCTGCCGTCTTGTCATCAGGATCATAGACACCTTCCTCGTAGAACCCGCTTGGCCATCTCGAAGCCTTGATGCAGATTTCTCCAGATTGGAGGGCTTCCATGCTGCTGGGATATTGTTAGTGAAGAGGCTAGCAATGTGACTGGATGAGTACCGATCAGGGTCCTCATCATAGTCGTCGAGATCCCTTCTGGGACACAGAAAGCGTCCCAGCTGTGGGTGGTATATTCCACGGGTTGTCGATTTTTCGTCGCCCTCCAATATGGTGGGTTTCAAGCTACGGTGCATATCCTTGAGCATGTAGTTCAGACCCTTCTGCTTGACGGAAGCAATGTCGTTTGATCTTCCGTCACTCATTCCCTTGGCAATCTATCATCGAGCATCGCTATAATATCAGTTGCGACGCATATATGCACATGTACACACCATTGCAGCCATTTTCTTGAACTTATCGGACGACATCTTGCCCAGGTCATCCCGTAAGCCCAGGATGAGCTTAAAGATCCCATTATAAAAATGGAGGCGTCGCTTGAGCACTTCGGGACTCCTAGCGAAGGTTCTGTGAGTGTGACAGCATCAAGAAAAGAGTCAAGGACACACAGGGCGTCATCTGTTCTCTCTGTTTCATGCTCGATACCAGTGCTTAAGGCGCAGAGTGGGTTCGTAAACGGGTCAAGTAGCACAACCGCTTTCTTCCCAGCTTCATGATATACATCTGTGTTGTCATTGTCGGATTCATCAGCGGCCCTAATCAATGATGACGCGAGGTTAGCAACTGATCTGATAACAGGCTTGACAATACCCTTTCGTCTTTTTCTTCTTTCCTGTATTTTTGGCGACTTTCAGGAGCTCATTGGCCTTTTGGATAGAGAGAGTGGAGTTGCCAATTGCCGTTTCTGACTCAGACTCAGCGTCAGACAACATGATGGATGGTGACAAAGCCAAAAGATAGCTACAAAACTCAAAGTACCCAGATAAGCACAAATAAAACCAAACAACATCAGATCAGATAACAAAGTCTTGAAATTCTTGCCGCAACTCATCGTTGACTATGCCAATCAAGTGCCCCCATTGCCCAGCCATTCTTCAAAATCCACGCGGTCTCCAAGTTCATGCTGTAAGATGGTGTACTGGCAACTCCGACGCCATCACGAACACGCTCAGCAAGCTTCGGGAACAAGTCCCAATAGATCCTGCAACTCAGACGTCCGAAACGGCTCCCGAAACTGGAGATCAAGATGATCTTTTTGCTCAGAGTCCTTGTGGACATACTGTAAAGTATTATTTTTGATGGGATACATCGAATCCAATGAGTTTTTCAGCCTGATGATGCCATTCTGGAGTATCACGCCTCAGGGCGGCCGAAGCGGCCGCATTTTCTTCCCAAACGATACCATGATATCATACCAGAACCCATGATACCTGCCGTCCAACCTCCGCCCGAGCCCGACATTCAAGAAGAGGAGATGGAGGTAGATCATTGCGCTCGCAGTCCGAGCTTGCCACCCTCTGAGTCTCATGAGGATAGCTCAGCATGGGTCAAGACAGACCCAGACTCCTTTGACCTTTTTCGCCAATACCAAAACGCATTCCCCTCTTATGACCCCGAAAATATGTCCTATTTCAGTCAATTCTGTGATGCTCCGACTTTTGATCATGGCGATAACAACCCGGATGAAGACTATGCATCGCCATGGTATAGTGGACTCAGCACACTTCTCAGGGCCACAAATCGCCAATACTTTGCACCATTTCTCAATGTGACCACGTATCGGCTGATGAGTTGGTTTTACAACTCGTCATCAAGCAAGTCCCTCGGTGACCTGAATCGTCTTGTCAATGATGTTATCTTGACTGATGATTTCAACCGAGACCATTTGCTTGACTTTAGCACCGCTCGGGAAGCAAAACGCATGGACTCGGACTCTGAATCAAACCACTTCTCTCCTGTTGATGGATGGCACGAGGCTTCGCTTGAGATCCCTGTTCCCTGCGAGAAAGTCAAATTTCCATCTGAAGGTGACGCTCCGAAGTTCACGATCCAAGGGCTTCACTACTGGAAATTCACAGAGGTCGTAAAACATGCCTATGGCGAAGTATCTGCAAAATCTTTTCATACCAAGCCGTTCAAACTTTTCTGGCAACCAGACAAGACGAAGCCACCTGAGCGCGTCATCTCAGAGCTATATACAGCCGATGCAATGCTTAACGAGGAAGTGAAACTCGAAACTGCCCCCCCTGTACCTGGATGCAACCTGGAAACTGTTATCGCCGCCATCATGTTATGGTCAGATTCAACTCATCTCGCGAATTTTGGCAATGCTGCCTTATGGCCGGTGTACCTGTTCATTGGGAACATGTCGAAATATACCCGTGCAAAACCCACCTCCTTTTCCGCTCATCACTTAGCGTATATTCCAAAAGTGAGCATGTTTGAGACTTCAGATGGTGAAGTTGCTAATGAATCAAAGTTGTCGGACGCTATACAAGATTTCTACATACGGACATTCCGTTGTAGTGCTACAGCGGCTACGCTCACCCATCTCAAGCGCGAGATCATGCAAGCAGTGTGGCGGTTCCTTCTTGATGCGGATTTCATAGCAGCATATAGGGATGGCGTTGTCATCAAGTTTCCTGATGGGATATTCCGCCGTGTCATTTTTCGGCTCTTTACATATGCCGCAGATTATCCCGAGAAGTATAATCTCAAGTTTTCCGTTCTTGTTCATACTTACGCCATCTCTCAACAGGATTTTGCTAGCATGCATGAAATTTCTCGGGCGATGTCCTTGTCCTTGCTGCCTCATCGAAAAAGACGATATTGATCAGATGGGTAAGAAACATGATCGTTGGCTGCGAACTCATAGACCAAGAGCCGACGACCCTCAAAGACGGAATTGGATTGAACTGGTTCGCAATGCAATTTTTCTTCAAGGACAAAGTGTTATCAGCCAGGCTGTGGAAGGGTTGCTTGGTAAAAAATCCCTCATCCCTACTCGCGTAAGAACGATGCCATTTTCGGGTGGTTGAAAACTAACAGGGATTTCTAGAATGCATTTTCAGAGCGCCTTTCCCAGTTCGGGTTTGATTTCCACACCATGCTCGTGCCAGATTTTTTGCACGAGTTTGAGATTGGTGTATGGAAAGCCCTCCTCACGCATCTACTCCGAATCCTCTATGCATATGGTCATGAGGCAATCCAGCTACTCAATCAATGGTAGGCTTGTTGAGCTTGAGTCGAACGTCATTGACAACGGTTGTAGCTATCGTGATATACCCACATTTGGACGTACAACGATTCGCAAGTTCAGCAACAATGTATCTTCGCTAACTAAGCTTGCGGCGCGCGACTTCGAGGACCTACTTCAGGTAGTAGTATCCATTTATGTCAATGTTCATTCACTGATCCAGGTCGTCCCAGTGTTCAATTCCAGTATTCGAGTGTCTACTCCCAGAGCCATTCGACACCATAATTCTCGACTTACTTTTTGAACTAGCGACATGGCATGCATTTGGCAAGTTACGCCTTCATACTGAGACCACTCTGAACGATTTTGACAATTGCACCACGCGGGTCGGAAAAGCCTTGCGCAAATTTCGTGATGAGGTTTGTACCAAATTCCGTACATACGAACTACCACAAGAGTCGGCAGCCCGCTCTCGTCGCCAGAATGCACAAGCAAAAAAGGGAATGCAGAAGGGGAAGGGTGATGAATCCAAGAGCACCAAGACGAAGCAGCGTACCTTCAACATGTCAACATACAAGCTTCATGCTCTCGGTGACTACGTCGGATCTATCTGGCTCTTTGGGACGACCGACAATTATTCGACGCAAGTTGTGAGCAACTTTTTACCTTTTATATTTGAGTCATCAGCTGGACGGCGCCATCAGGGTGAATTGGAACACCGGCAAGTCAAACGATTCTATGCACACACGAACAAGATCAAAATTGCGCATGGCATCTCGAAACAACAGTACAGGGAATGACTACTCCACAGATTAAGGGAAGTCGAGGCACACCATCAGCAGGACGACTCAGAAAAAGAGGATATGCCCTTTTTACACTTCGTGGACCAAGAACCACTCCCACGTTGCTCTCCTGATGACCATTACCAAGTGTCGACATCGCAGCATCATTACTTTGACATCTCTGCATGGTGCGCTAGGAACCAAGGTGATCCCGCGATGGAGGTTCGTTCCTAACGAAATCTATTTTCCCCCTCTAACTACGTTTCAGAAATTTATCCCCAAGTTGAAGAACCATCTCTTGTCGCGTTTGTTAGGCGATGAGTATGATGGCGATGAAGCATTGTTCACGCCACGCCAGCGGAACACGATTGGTTTCATGCATAATCGAATATATTGCCACAAGGTGCTTCGGATCAACTACACGACGTACGATCTACGCCGCACTCAAGATACTCTCAACCCTCGCACGCATGCTGACATCATGGTTCTCGCACATGAGGATGAAAGTGAACACCCCCACCCTTACTGGTATGCCCGTATCATTGGAATCTTTCACCTCAATGTTCGCTATGAAGGACGGATCAGACGCATGAACACCCTCTGGGTACGATGGCTCGCACGCAGCATGGACACAACATCTATCTGGGCGGTGAAACGTCTCCCACGTGTTGGATTCTACGAGAGCAACGATTCATCTGCATTCGGGTTTCTGGATCCCGAGTTGATCATTCGTGGTGTTCATCTCATTCCGGTGTTCGTATACAGACAGTCCTCTGCATTGCTGCCAGAAGATTCAATTGCTCGTCAACCATCGGACAATGGCAAGGATTGGGAATGGTTCTACGTCAACATGTAAGTACAGAAAACACCAGGTCGAGGCTCTCTCTAAACACAGCATATAGCTTTGCTGATAGAGACATGTTCATGCGCTTTCGTGGCGGCGCTGTCGGCCACAAGGCAACGCGAGAGGAAACTCAATGTCTCCTCGAGGACCGCGACAAGCTTGACTTAGTCCCATTTGAGCTGGAGAGCGAACAGAATTGGAACGATGAATGGGATGTAGAGATGGGTACCGAGGGGGCAGACAATGGCGAGACAGAAGGGAACGACAGTACCGAAGAAGCAGCCAATGAAGACGAAGAAGACGGCGGTGATGAGGGTGACGATGACGAAAGCGAAGGGGACGACGACGACGACGACAACTCCACTCCACTGGTGGACAATGAACTTCTGGACGAGATGGACAAGTTCGGCTACACTGGGTTGGATCAGGTCGACGACAACGACGACAACGACAACGAGGAGCCATGGGAGGATGATCATCTAGGCGAAGATGGGTTGGGTGCAGAGGACGGCGAGAACATGGAATGGGAGATGGAAGACGAAGATCTCACCCATGCGTACCTGTAATATTAAACACAGCCTGTACTCTAAGGGTCCCTTACGAGGTCTTGCAAGGCCTCGCATGGCCTTGGTTTACGCTTGCAAGGTCGTGGGAACCTTGCAAGCTTATTCCAGACCGTGACCTTTTTGGTGATGATGCACTTGTAATACATCTTTCCAATTCGAACTTGCTTCGCTTTCATCAAGATCGCGGGATGCAACGACACGACTCGACAAAGGAAATTGTTCATACAACGGGATACCTCGTCGCAAGGGACTTAGACCATAGCTCCCTCGATCTCCGAGGACAGACATTTTCACTTGTCACCTGGTGTGTGTGCCGGTTCGCGACGGGGGCAATGCGGAACGCATACTTAGAGCCTCCTCTGAATACCACCCATCAATCAAATGCCGCGTCGAAACCTAACTTGCTCGATTCAAGTGATATGGATCGATGTGCGAGTGGTAGGTGGCAGGCCGTCACTCGCCGCAAGGTTCAAGCCAAATGTGGTCTTGCTAGCTCCAGAGCAGCGTCGTTGCGAAGTGAACCAAAGCGAAGCCCAGCCAATCACAATGTTTCTGATTCATGGCACAAAACGGATAGATTATTTCTTTCCTTCTTTGACACTGAGGCGTGAGTTTCGAAACCGCCACACCCGTTCAAGTGTCTCTGAGCTTCCGGGATCGCGATCAGTGAGCTATGTGTCATGCATATTTAATTGTTATACTCACCTACCAGTAATATTTCAGATAAGCCTACTGAACTTGAGTCACCAGACGCGGGGAAAAGAGTTGGCTCTGGGTCTGAGAACGCTTGATGTCCGCGTATCATCTCTTTACAGCAAGTCTGTTGTAAGGCCGCCGCCGCCTGGGCTCGCCGGATGAGCTCTGCAACTCTCTCTCGTGTCGGATGAACAAGGGACCCCGCTTCGCGCCCAGATTTGTGAAGTCACGCAGCGATCGACGGAGAGATCTCTTTCTAATATGAACCCTTTAGGTTCTGAGTATCCAATGGCCGCTTCGAGGGATACATGTCCAGGGAAATGTGTAGGGATGTACGAATCGGAAGGGTAATTCAAGCAAGTCTGTCGATAAGTTTAGTCAATGTACTTGAAAACGAAAGAATTCTCAGACCACAACTTTGACGCCATCGTATATTCGATGATTGCACGCGTGCAAAACTCTTGGACGGGTAGCGTGCCATTCCTGCATAATGACTACCTGATGAGTGCTATTAGTGCAAACACAAGACTGATCCTCACAACAGTTAATTGTAGTCTATGAACAGGTGGATTTAACCCCAACAACCAGCCTTGCGAAGAGTTCGAGTAGCGTTCGATGCGGCGAACGTCAATTTCTTCTGAGGATTTTTGTGTCGGAAAATACCCATGACGAGGTATGTATTTTCATCAATGACATGAGAGTGAAGATGGTCGACGGTTTGGGCCTCTTGCCCAAGGTTCTTCGCGACGCGTACTGATGGAAGGTCAAACACGTGGTTTGAAGGGATGTTCGCTGCGATTTTTGAGTCCCTGTTGAACTGTCGCAGGGTCTGACACGAGAGTCATGATCGTGCTAACCCCGATGGAAATTCCGTG
>JBBPMW010001129.1:0-11645 GCA_038090535.1 Tylopilus alboater | reverse complement strand
GACCGAGATCCGTACGAGCTGCTGATCACGACGGGGTACTACGCAAAATGAAGACGACCAGCATTCCGTGGAAGAATTGCACCGTGGCAGGTTGTCAGTGAATATGGGGACAGGATCTAGTGCATACTGTTCTGTTTCATCCGCGATGGATACGAAACAGGAGTATGAACCAGTACTAGCACATGTCGGGGCTTTTGGAGTAGTAAACAACCAACGAGCCTGACGATGTGCTCGCCCCACTCACCATACGCCTTGTTGAGGAGAGATTTGTTGGTACACCAGCCCTGAAGAGAGCCGGAGGAAGGGGAAAGTAGGTAACGATCCCAGGGATCGTCAAAGGACACAGAAGCCATCTGGGTATCATCTATCTTGGTGATCAGCGTACCAACAGGAAGATGTGTCGCCAATGGAGAGTCCTACGACCACTCAGTACGTGAGTTTGTAATAAAGCGGCTAGACTCACGTAGTCGACGCCAACTACGACCTTTCCTAGCGCAGAAATATCCTGGAAGAGGATCCAAGTAGGCAGGAAGCCTGCCTTTGACCAAGCTGCGGAGAGCAACAAGCACAAGAGTATAAAATTGTGGAAACACCCGCTAGACACGATTTGCAAGCGGTCGCGAGGAGGCAACTTTTCGAGTCGGGCAACGGGGAGAGTGACGAACGCGGATGGCAAGAGAAACGTGATGGCAACTCCACAAGAAAGCATCGGTATGTGGTGGCTGTCTGCAGCGTCAATTTTTTTACTGTCCTGGACACTGGCGATTGACCTACAGTGCTGCGGTGATGGCATGTCCGGCTTCGTGAACAACTTGGCTGACGGTCAGTGCCACGAGAATCAAGGGTAAATGACTGAGGGGAACAGTCAACCCCGGTATCTATTGAATTTGAGCTGTACTCGTTGTTGGACCACATCGAATCCCCAACGAAAGGCTTACAATAGGGTTTATCTTCACCGCATCGTACGCAGGTGCGGTAGGTGGGGTAATATCACCACCGTAGTCTAGGCCTCGCTTCGTGACTGTGGTAGTGTTATGATGACCGTCCCGTCCCGCGTGCAGGAGTTCCGAAGACAAGGACGCGGCCGTGAGGAACAGCAGGCAGAACCCAAGCAGCATCCCGATGACGCCGACGAAGCTGCCCAGATCATACAACCGCAGGAGGACCTGTCTCAAGATCAAAGACCTATTGGGAGAAAGCCGGGTGGACAGCTCGTCATGGAAGGCATTGAGAGCGTCTGTCTTGAGACATATGTTCAAATGCTTCACGGTGACCTCAGTCGTCGGTCTGCGATTTTGTGACAACGGTAGCAAGAACTTTGACCGTCTGCGGGAATATTTTACAGCGTATATGACGAGCCAGAGGGTGATTATCCAGAAACCAGCCGCAACCAAAGACATACCTAGAGCCTGCAGTACATTTGGCGAGTTGTGGTACAGTACTTACACGCGCGGACTGCGGATCTGCTTGTTTACGTCTCACAAATCTTTCTCCAACCTCCATCTCGACCATGAAGATCTTCTCCATTTCTGTCATCCTTGCCCCGCCTGGATCACCGAGCACGGCCCTAAGCACGGCGTCAGACGTCTCGAGTTTTTCTTTCTACCAAAAAGGCTCCGTCAATGAGTTCCTGACGTTCTTCACCAAGACCGTCGTCGACAGAACGGCACAGGGTCAACGTCAGAGCGTACAAGAGAACAACCATACAGCCCATGTATACAACCGTGGTGGAGCAGAACAACTTGCAGGTCGGTCAGCTGCCACGTCTCGCCCACCCTGGCTCACACTTGCTGGCGACGTATCATCTTTCGTGCCACAGCCGTCATAATAACCGACCAGGAGTATCCCGTTCGGCCTGCGTTCTCCCTCTTGACGAAGCTTCTGGATGAATTCACCACCAAAGTCCCCCAATCTGCCTTCTCCAACCCTGCGGCAATTTCTTTCCCCGACATCCAGACATACCTCTCCAAGTATCAGGACCCTCGGCAAGCGGATACCATCATGAGAGTCCAACAGGAATTAGATGAGACAAAGATCGTACTGGTACGCTTGGATTGGTGAATCTCGACCTCAAGCCCGTCTGACGCTGGGCTTTCAGCACAAGACGATCGAGTCGGTCCTTGAGCGGGGCGAGAAGCTAGACAATTTAGTTGAACGCTCCAACGCACTGTCCTCCCAGACCAAGATGTTCTATAAGACGGCGAAGAAGGTTCGTATCCCGGTCTTCATCGTTGCTCGTGTTCGACTAACGAGTGTCATGCAGCAAAACTCGTGTTGTGTAGTCATGTAGAATCTACAGCCATCTCATCTATCCCTGACGACTATTATGGAACTTTGCGTACGCATTCTAATTATACTGTGGTCACTACTCTAGACAGGACCTGTGCCTGTGATAGCATCCTGTCTTTTCTTGGTCAGGTCCTGCTTCCATCCCATCGTAATCATTCCCAGACGAGAAATCTAGTTGATCATTCATGCTTGGTGTAGGTACGATTGTGACTGACGGACGTCTTGAAAGGGATGTGACAGTTGTATGCTAAGCGAGTGAACCGAAACAGGACGTTTTTGAACTATGTTCCGCGCTTCCTTCGCGGTCCTGGCATTGCAAGGTGCTCGTAACAGTGCAAGCTGTCAACGTTTACCCTTGACGAGTGTCAGCTACACAAGAACGTGGTCAAATTGTACCGTGGGCATCACACCAAGCAGCACTGCCTTCCATTTCTCCTTGCAAAGGAATCCATGGACAGTCCCTCGTGGACGTTCCCCATGACGTCCAGCTTTTAGACAAACCCTGTCGTGACCTCGCGCCACGGTCCAACTCCCATACTATTCACCATCGTTTTCACTCTCCCAGAACACGCGTGGATGGCGACACGAGTGGAACACGATCTGGGTAGCTGGTCTTGGCTTCCGATTGGGAAATCTAACGTATTTTGCGTGGCGAGACACTTCCAGGCATGTTAGATATGTCTGTTCGCCCAGCCAGTGTTGTGCAAATGGATGTCGAGACTAGAATGACTTTGCGAAATGGAGGTCGGGGCTGCGGGCCGGGTCAGTGGGATCCAAAAACGACCCGGACGGGCAGTGTTCATTAGCGGAAAAGCAACGCAACGCATCCAATTCCAGTCTAAATACATGGATTCAAACCTCTTACAGTACTAGGAAAATGGAGCTAGAAAGTTCGTTGAACGTCTGGTATCGTCATAATGGTATATGCAGAACCCGCGACACGATACCGATCATGAGACCAAAGAACAAGGGTGCCTAACGGAAACCTCGTTTACATAGATGCACGAAAACGACGTGGTAGGAGAACGAACGCGAGCGGCGCTGCAAAAGGGATGACGAATTCACTTTTAGGCTTTAGCATTCACTAAAAGCTATCAGAGAACTAACCGGAGGAGGAATCCATTTTCGCAAGACTGTTAATTATCAGATACGACCGACGTTGGCACCTCAAAGTCTTTCTCTGTTAGAATTTGCCCTTGAAGAATCTTTCCCATGTGCGTCTGGGAAAACGGTCGCCCTCTGGTTCGAATGGCAAGTAGCGCCATCACGGATGGCAGCGGAGAATCAGAGAACGCGATTTCCATCTCTTCGAAACTACCAGGGATGTCGAACAGATTCCGCCGAATTGTTGTATCGTTTGACGACTCTTTCGTGGGTACGTCGAGGAAACGACATAGCCGGAGGTACGATGTATAGTCTCTGAGATAGAGCTGTCCAGCGAACACGTTCAGCTGGTCGATCAGAGCCCAAGGTGGAGTCCAGTCGGAGGGGAGGGGAGGGATAGAATAAAGTCGGAGATCATCCGATGGTTTCATGCGCTGGGGCATGCGTGGTGAATACAGGTGAAGGTGGACGTGTTCGCTTGCCCTGATGTCTGGCATGAGGCGATCGGCTTCGAATGGGCTCAGCAGAACGAGCACTTGACCATGATCCGTTTTGCTAGAAATAATCCACTGGACGGGTCGGAGATATTGATCTATGGTCCCTTTACCGGAGTCAGGCCTGATCGTATTGCAGAAGTCCGCCGTCGCCAAGATAAATGGGCTCCAGACATCTGCTTCACGAGTGGCTGCAGAGCTCTTTTCTAGCGTCGTGAATACGGGAAGGAAGGCACCACCAGAGTGTAATGGAGGGATGACACCAGTCCTGACGAAGGACACGACATCCTGATGAAGGTGATGTTCCGCCGGTGTTGCCTTTGGAGGCAGCTCCACCTCTCTTTCGCGCTCCCGCTGGCGGTTGACCTCCCGTTCTTGTTGTTCTTCCAATTGTGCACTGGGAAGTGATAGAACCCCGAGGTCCTTGCAACGTTGTTGCATCCCTGGAACTGCCGACAAATCACCGGTATCACCCTTGGCGTTTTCAGTTTCACGGGGTGCATACAGGTCGGCTAGCGATTTGCCGTCCGGCTGGAGCCATGCACCCGACAATTGCTCCACTGTGAGGTCATTATTGCAGAACCTGGACCAAGCGTCGTATCTCGTCTTGTGATTCATGCCTTGTTGGGCCCAATAAGGAGCCCGCTGTTGAATATCGGTCCAGGTCTCGTGTATTGCCCAGCATATAATATCGGCGGTCGTGACCCGAGTGTCCAGATCTTTCTTGCAGGCCGCAGCACGGATGCTCTGGTCAACTACAAGAGGTGCAAAAAACATGACCGAGTGACCATGACCCAGCTTCCGCATCCGCATGCAGCCTGAAAATCACAAGCCGTGAGACTTAGCGATTGAATCGTAGTGCCGATACGAACCTTGGACCAGAGCATCTTTTGTCACCATGGGGCCTAGTGTGACGGCTGCTCGTGACCCGATAGGGAATTTGAGGTCGGTGCCTCTCGTGTGTGCATGATCCAGATAGACGACACAGCTGTCTATTTGCAGAGAAAGTGGTGACGAGGACAGCGGTTGGGTAATGCCATTTCGTGCGAGTACCGTCAGTTCATCATTCTCGTTGAAATAGATGGCTCCAGCAGCAGCGTGGACGATACCGAGCCATGCCTTGGCCACTTTGCGATTGGATAGATCAAGGATCTGTGCCCCGACATCCAGCAAAACACGAATTTCGGGGCGTTGCGTAGTTACTGATCGGAGAAATTCGAGCGTAGTCTGTCGCTCGCCATTTTCGTGAGTGACCACATAGAAGTCGTTTTCGGGCTGAAGAAGATATGCGAGAACCTTGGCATTGGTCCCCCGTTGATGGTCGAGGTCGTGCTGAGAGACAGACATGGGTAACAACCATCGCCCGTCGTTCGTTCCAGAGAATCCTGACGTTATTCAGCGACCGAATTGAACTACGCATGATGGACCGCAGCCTGTTCACTCACCGGTTATAAGCTTCTCTCGTTTCTCTCCTAAATCCCAGCTAGATGCCGAGAGTTTCCACAGAAATTCTTTGGCTTCCCTCGGGAACACGACTCGTGAAAGGTAGAAATCTATGGCTGCTTGATTCCGAGAGAAAATCGGGAATATGACGTTGTCCCATTGTTCCGATGTCCTGAGGTTGATCTCGCTGAGTTCCCGAAGCGAGTCCGGTACTGACTCGCAATCATGTTCTTCGACCCAAAGGGCGTATTCCTTATACGGGTCATCCTGGTCGAGTAGAGTCTCGAAAGCAACTCTCAGTTGCTCTTCGGTGAGGCCGGCATAGTGGTAAGATAGGCATGTGAGAATGATAGTGAGATCAGGATGGCCGAACTGGGTGTTGGGTGCCGGCACATCTTTGGCTCGATACGGAACGGCAAGCATCGTCGTCGGGGTTGGTCCGATTGAATCGTCATCGTCATCGTCATCTCCGCGTCGCAGCTGCGAGACAAGACCATAGTCAACGCGCCATCTCCGCTCCGCAAGAGCGTACAAGAGGATGTTGGACGTCAGCAGACCGCGAAGCAGTAGTAGTCCATGCCATAGATGAATCTGGTCTGAACGTTTAGCGTACTCTTTCACCCTCTTTGCTGTATCAGGAATTTGAAGGACATCCTCGTCAGATATGAAACTGCGAATTGCATCACGCAATGCTGGAGAGATTTGCTGAAAGTTGAAACTGGGAAGCCGTCCGGCCATCACATCCTGTACGATCAATGTTATGAGGCGTTTACCAACGTCGGAGGCTCGCACGATGCGAACGTGCGGAAACGATCCGCGAAGGCCACTTTCATACTCTACAGAGTTGGGGTGATTTCTTGAAAGAGCTTGGGCGTGCTCCTTCACAATCCGGAGAATCTGCTGAGTAATCGTCCATCGGTCAGGGTATCCGTCCATATGTTGCTCGAGGCCGATCGTGTAAATCAATTGAAGCCGGGGATGAAGGATCTCGTCACTCTCATCCAAGACGTCGCGAGCATGAGAATGAACATACTTCTGAAGGCTCAACCACTTGGATGCATCGTCCACTGCACCGTGAACGTGGTCGTGATGGCTAGCGTTGGCGGCGTCCTTCGTTTCCGGGTGTTTGGGCAACTGGCCCAGCCATCGAAATATGCTACCCACAAGGCTATCGTCTGGCAACTGGTGTCAAATAGTTAGCTGGTTCAACGACTCGGATCATTTATACATAACTATCCACACGCACCAATTTTAGCGACAGAACTGTCGTGATATGCTTGTAAATCGACCTCTGAATGTTTTGGAACGGCTCTGCCGCAACATTCCCTTTACGTATCTGTTCCTCCACGCTCATCAACTTGAGCGACATGACGTGCTCGGGCTGGACAAGCAGGATCCCACGCTCGGCCATGCATTGAGAAATGAGCTTGGATAGATCATCGATCCCAGGGGTGCTCATCCTGTCCATGTCGTCGTACTCGGGGGCGCGAGAGAAGGGCAGGTGGTATACAGGCCTGTTAATGAGCCCACCAAGACGAGCAACGAGTAATTCAAACATCTGGACCATCAAAGGTTTTGGGACAATGACACGAACCAGCTGTTGGCAGTCAGCCTCAAGAGCGGAAGCAGCAATGGGGATGATGACGGATGATTTCCCTTCGCCCATGTTGACCTGCATCACAGTGTTCTGTCCCGATTGTGGAGATATCATCTGTATCGCAGTCTCTGCCTGAGTACGACGAATGAGAAAGTTTCCTTGAACCTGACATGAGAAAGGAAGCAACGTTAGTAGAGCTAAGCGCTCGGACACCAGAAACGTACCTGAATTAATAACCAGTCTGGGTACTCTTCGGGATTCCACCCACTGCACTGCTCGTTCTCCAATTCTTCCAAAAACTCTTCTTCGAGGCCGTCCAGAGCAAATCGGAGTAGTCTCCGGGAACGCTGAAGCTCCAGGAGGAGTAGAGCCAATGATATCAAGCATTTCTTCCATCGTCCTGGGAGGCTGATCGGTGACGTGGATGCAAGACATCGCAAAAGCACATCTGCTGTAATCGGTGGCCAATGGCCGAATTGTTGGAGCACTTGTTCATGATCTGTCGTTGGACCCAAATTCCTCTTTAGAATGCCTAAAGCGTCGATGTAGTTGCCTCTGCACTGCGCATAGTGTTTCTGAAGCGTATCAAGGAGATCCTTCGCCGGCGCACTGTGAGTCACTTGATATTTCTTGCACACGCCTGCGCTTGTCTCGAGGAGGGCGAGGTATTCCCATTGAAATGCGGAGTTAGTCTGAAGAGAGGAGAATAACCGATCCAGCGCAGGAATATCATTCGGGGTTTCAGGTGTCTTATTACCTCGGTGGCTGTCTCGCGGCAAAGTACTGCGCGGCGGTAGTTCTGGCACTGGGCGGCTGGAAAGTAGCTGATCGAGTGTCATCTGCAATGGCGTATGCTCATTGAGTATGTACCGAGCAGGTGAGATCCGGCGTTGAAGAGTGAGCCCAGGTTCCGCGAGGACGTGCGTGAGATGTTCCTTGAGATTTAAGTTGCGGAAACAGCTGGAGAACAATTGTTGTAGGCTGATTGTTAAACCTGCCACGTCCCAGCAACAAGGGTCCAATGGGATCGTTGGAGGGGCATTGCATGGCCAATCCTTGAGCAATTGCTTTACGGCAGCATCCTCCAAGTTTGACCCAAAGTACCGCTCTTCGATCAAAGACCTGCGGATATGGCCACGTAAAACCTGCTCGGTGGGACGGTATCCATCTAAAATATTGCAGTCAGCATGGATTGGTGGATTGCCCAAACAGGACTTCGTCTGCGCAGCGAATGCTACGAGCATCGAGAGAAGGGCGCCCTGATGAGATGGTGAACAGTACGCCATTGTGGGAAGTAAGAACAGCAGCTGAAATCGCTGGCCGTGGGCCGCTTCTTCCTTCTTCTCCAGTATGTTGCGCACCATGGTGGTTAGTGTCTCCACAATATCTGGATTCAACCGTATCACTGAACTGTCATGTAGTGAGGCTGAAGCAGTATCCGCACATGTGTTGACGCCGCTCATGCTCCACAGGTCTGCCCAGTCTGATATAGGGTTCATAGTTGGTGTATTGATGGACCAACAGTGAACAGCAGATGCTGCAGTAGAAACGACATCCTCGAGCTCCAGGTCCGATTCTGGGATCAAGTACTCCGTGTCCTCGCAGTCTTCAAGTTCCGTTGAGGCTAGTACGGTGAAATCCAACGGAAATAGATGAGCAGCTCGTCGGGCAGCGCGCTTCTCTGTCAAATTACTGGCAACTTCGGCGTTAGGGTCATATGCACTGCGATTCCAGTAATATCTATTCTGGATTTCGTCGTGCACAGCTTTGATTTGAGGATAGTTGGTTGGGCTCCAATCGAGGGCTTTAAGCTTCATAATTGACCGACACCCTGCCGACTGTAAGAACCCAAGTGCCGCTTGAGTGCCCATTTTGCCTGTCAGTGGATCAGGACGATAGTAACTAGTGGCGGCATGCAGGTAGGCAAGAAATCGCATGCTCGCCGGGCTGCCATTGCCTATCAAGCAACCCAGTTCGGTGTCCACGATGTAGGTATGATATAATGGCTCATCAGGTGCGTGAATCCGAGTCCGTGTGACGTTGATCCAAACCTTGTGATCGCCATCTTTTTGGGGAAGGCCATTCGGTATGAGAATACGTCTGGGGATAAGTGCCTCTGGGAAAAATGACCCCGCAAGGTGAGTTTTTGGTCGAAGGACAAGGAGGTTCTCTAGACCAAATAATGTTCCAATGCATCGATTCTCATCATAAACCATGTCCTTGAAGTCACGGGACTCGAGTTCTTCCTCATCATTGACAAAGAAGGATAAGCCGTAGCGAACCAGAGTGACGGACAGCCGGAGCACCGATGTGGATTGGTCAGAGTCGATGGGGGATGCGGTGATTAGGATACCCATGTCGAGACACTGGAAACACTTGGAAAGCATTGCCCAGGTCGGGCTTCGGATGTCCACAAGGGTCTCACGACCTTTGTACAAACAAGGCAGTGGAGATGTGCAATCAATCCTCCAGTTCTCTGAAGATTGTTCCCAAAGCCGTTCGAGAGGGCGTATCTCGATGATCTTTGTCGACAAATTCAACCAATGAACATGTCCATCGACGAGCGTGGGCGGAAGGTCCTCCTGCAGTATTTCCGAAGGAATCAGCTCGAGGACCTCATTCATTTGATTGCCTTGGGCTCGAAGCACCAGGTTGTTATATCGTAGCGAAAAGTGCACCTGCAAAGATTTGAACCATCACGATTATGTTACGTAGTGTTGGTACACTTACATTGTATTTCGACGTCGTGGCGAGGGTCGTGAAATCCATTCCTGGAAGATCAGATGGTGTGACAAACATGCCTTGCTGTGAACGATAGTTAGGAGCGTTTATTCGTATCAGAAACTGCAGCATATACACACATCATGAAAGATCCGTCGAAATTCTAAATTGTCCCTAATCTCATTCGGCAAACCGCCCAATGGTTGACCATCCAGTCGAAATGAACCATCGAGCAGGTTAGCATGTACTATTTTTGAGGGTTGGTCACCGATTGCTTTGGATTTGCAAGTAAGCCAACGGGCGTTTGGATACTGCAAAGGCTCCCATCTGAATGCACCTGGTTGATAGCTTGCGAAAACCTTGGCAACGGCGAGGTCAACACCATAGTCTGATGGATCGGCGAGGATTACATCCCTCAAGATCTCCTCAAAAGCGAGAGAGAGTTGACTGTCCCGCGAGAGGAGAAGTTGTGAATAGTAATCATGGATGTCTAAAGAGTTGGGGCTAAATAAGTGTCGACGGTATGTGGCCTTGAATTTAGGAGTTAGACACACAATCTGGACGAAGTGCCTGTATAAAGAAGGCACAAGAAAGTAGAGCGTCGACATCCTCTGCGGAATGGAAGAGCTTGCGGAGCGTAGTATGATCAACGTCAAACGTGCTTCGACAAGTGGTCGCCATGTCGAGCAAGAGATTCTTGCGTTCTTCGTTCGTAGGTGACATTGCCAGGTCGTATGATAGGTCCTGTACCCATTTGAAGGTCTTCCTGCGTACGCTCCGAAGAAGTACAATAGCTCGCTCCGTGACGTCTTTGCTGGGACTCGACGCAAGCAGGCGAGTGAGTAACAAAGAAATTGTACTCATCAACACCCCATCGATCAAACCAGCCTCATCCATGAACACACTGTCGAGCTCGTCTAGAAGGGCATTGCAAAAGGACGAGTCTTGAAGCTCTTGGTGCCAGATCCACGTCCCCGTATTCAAATCGAGTGGTCCGACTTGAAAGGCCGCATGAGCCAAGAGGAGATGAACTTCGCGATGATGGAGGTTGAGAGTTCTACTGCGCAGCCCCTGCAGGATGTTGAGCCATTGGAGCGAGACGCTGCTCCGCAAATGCCCAAACGCAATAAATTCATGGAGGGAGAGATCTAGGGGACAGTCTGCTTGAGCAGACAAGACGTCGTTGGAAGTGTGAGAGGTGGAATTCACATATTTTTCCAAGCGATCGCGGGGATCATTTAATAGCAACTTTACAAAGCGATATCCAAGGTCGAGAGCTTCGCCCTGCGGCCACAACCATTCCGAGAGTTTGTCATTTCGGATGCCGGCGAAATTGACATGGGATTGTTGAACAGCATAACACAACGTTGGGCTATTTCGGGAATGGAATCCTTTTGGATAAGAATAAGCAAGGAGGATCTGGAAGTGGAGGGGCGGTCCTTGGCGCTCGACAAGGTAAGGGTGCAATTCAGGGACGTCCGCAAGTGACCTGAGTTTCGCTACCTCGCTCCCGTAGGTGTCAGAGTAACCCAGAACGTGGGCGACGGCAGAACGCCAGCTACGAATGTGGGCTGGGCATTGCAGTTCAAATACAATGACTTTGGCATGTAATAGTGAGGCAGGCAACGGTGATTGGGGATCCTCCTGAGCTAGTTGTCGCCTGCGAAGATGGGTGCATGTGGGACCGATGTCTCCAGACTCGGGCTGCAGGCCGGCACGCGAAGCAACCTTTTTCATCGCGTCTTGTTCGATGCGAGCTTTGAGTTGCTGAAAGTACGGAGATTGGTCATAATAACGGACAGGGAAACTGTCTTCGGTAAATTCATTCGAAAGTACCGACCATCCTGGACGCGATCGCGACTGGCGTGCGAAGAGGTACTGGTATGCACGGGAGAGACGGTGGAGACTCGTTTTCTTGCGTACGCAGAATTCTTCCAGACGCGTTATCGGGATTTCGGGGGAATAGTCGGCGAGCATGGGGATCTCCTTCACGACTA
>JBBPMW010001128.1:0-11646 GCA_038090535.1 Tylopilus alboater | reverse complement strand
TATCACTCCAGGCCCAATGCAACCCAGTATCCCGCACCATCTCACAAAACTTTTGCAGCTTGGTGTGAGTGGGAGACTCCTCAAGCTCGAACACGACTATGTGTACGACCTTTTCGAACAGTGGTTCGTTGTCTTTCCACTTGTGCGAGAACGTGGCATAACGATAGTACTGCCCAACTTCGTCATCAATGCGGGGGCGATCAATGTCTGTGGTCATAGAACAGACCAACTCGTGAAAGATCGGTTGCGATTCGAACGAGGATGCTTGCCCGGGCTTGTCGACAAGACGACCGGAGTTGGTGTTAATCAAGACTAACGGAGATTCACGAATGGCAGTTTGAATGGCTTCGCGAATCGCTGACTCTGTCTCCGCTGGTTTCACATACCGACGAGAACGCTCTGCGAAACGACATCAATGAGTGAATATCGCCACGATGTCACCGCCCTCACCACGAATCTCTGGATCAGCGGACCTTGACATTTTCGAGAGCATCGTCTCGAATGCGACTTTTGCATCACCATGGCAACCTGCACCACGTAAAGCTGTATGTTTCCTCTCATAGCCTAATGGCGACGATGGATCAAGCATGACGACCTGATGAATCCCCATTAACAGGACAATCTTGAACAAGACAAAAACGAAGTACTTCATTTGCGTCATTTAACGCATCCTGCCACAACCCCATGTTAGCCCGTGCTTTGCTACGCTTAACGAACAGCGCCTGTGGGTTGGTGGGATTGAGGGACAGTGCGGCCGAATACCGGACAATAGCTTTATCATGATGTCGAGATTTCATCGCGAGATCGGCAAGTTCCTCTAGCTTTCCGCCACACCAATATTTGAGATCTGATGATAGACAGCACTCAAGCAGATGTCGTATGTGGAGCATACATGATCACTCACCAATAATCCATTTCACCTGCTCCCTATCAGTCTCCTGTGCCAATTCACTCGCCATTTGTAGCAAACATTCAGCTGTGGTATCTCTCCAGGAGCGACTTTTCAATGTTGCTTTTGCCCACTCCCTCAAAAACGGTGTCGGGTTAGCATGAAGTGTCGGCGCGTTAGTGTGTTTGGTTGTATTCGAGGCTGTGTCATTGTCACTTTCGGGCATGGAGAGACATTGTTGTACGAAATCTGCCAAAAGGGGTTGAATGCATGGTACACAAAGCGGCAGAACGTAAGCTCACTGGAAACCCACTTGACAATGGCTCCGGACATGTACACCCCCACCCCCTTTTCAAACGTATTTACCAGCTCGAGAAGAGATTCGCCCGCATCCTCTGTGCGACCCGCTGAATACAGGGCTTCACACAGACGCTGGCGGATTGTGATGTCGAGATCATCGAATTTCCATCCGGATATCTGTCAGGGACGGTGAGCGATATCGATAGATCACAATATGCCCGTTGGGAAACTTGCCAGTGAGACCACAAAGAGTGATTGACTCGGGAAGGGTCGTACTTTGGTTCGTGCATGCTCGAACGACTGTATCGCACTCTCGTAGTTTCTGCTCTCCATACGCAAATTCCCGACGAGAAGGTACATGTAGGCCTGTTGAGAATATCAGTGGTGATTCGTTGCATGGTAGCGAGTTATGCATGTGCCTGGACGACGTAGAATATTGAGTTGAAGGAGACCGTAGCGATGAGGTCGTCCATGCGTGATATCGCATCGACGTGCTCTCCAGCCATACACACGATGATAGCCTAGGGATGTGAGAAGCTAAATGGCGCCCGAGTTGAAAGATAATACCTTGACGAGAAGGAGAAAGGTGACATGAGATGAATGAAAACGTTCGAATGCAATGTCACAGGCCCGATACCCCTTGTCCCTTTCTCCGTCGCCGACATGGGCTATACTCTTTGCGATGTAGCCAATGACGGACGGCCGGATATCGATAGCCTTGGCGTACATTAGCGAGGGTCAGTGTCGGTGAAGTAGAGCGCACCATTTCGGCATCGGGAAGCGCTGTGTCCCATTTTTGCAAACGAGCACGCACGAGAGCTCGACTGGCGAGTACATGATGATTTGGGATCCGAGACGTGGTAATTGCCGCCGTCAATGACGCCTGTGCGATTTCGAGCTGATCGTGTTTCCATGCGTTGAGAATAGCGTCATCAATCTGGATGGCGGGTTCCTGGAAAGTGGGGTGTAGACTAGACAATGGGATAGAATCCTATTTGGAAAGACGAGTAAATTTGTTCAGATACGCCGTAATCCAGCGACACGATACTTACAGTGATGCGAGATAGACTTTCGATGCTGATTTTCTCGCCCTGATCGCCAATGGCAATCGACCGGTCGTCTGGTGAAATTGAAATTGAACCTATGTCGTGAGGACGTTCGATGAGAGCAAGCTGAGAGTGTGTCGACGGGTCCCAGAGCGTGACAGTACACTTTGTAGAATATGCGATGAAATACCCGTGCTTTGGTAAGGCAATGCACGAGTGACCATCGGTGTCGGGAACTCGCCATTCCGAGACTGTCGACGCGGTAGACGCGTCGAATTCCTTGATTTTACTGTCGCATACGACAAAGAGGTGGTTGTTAAACCAGAGGAGACCAGTGTTGTACCACGGGGTTACTTCTACTGGGATGTCGACGAGCAAGCGGCCATCGTTGCTGTCCCAGACTCGGACGTGATTTCGCGTAGCTGTCGCGATCCGATGTCCGTCCGGAGAGTATTTCGCTGCGAACACCCAATTCTCGTGGCGGAGTGTTTGTACTTGTTTGCCATTCGCAACATCAAATACGGTGGCTGTGCTTTTCCCCCATATAGAAACGAGTCGAGCCGAGCCGGGCGAGAAATCGACTGCCCTGATGCCGTCGGAAGCCTCCTTGCGCGCGATGACCTGTTTGTATGTCGTCGCGTCCCATACGAGGACGTTGCCCGAGTATGTCCCCGCTGCGATCCACTTTCCGTCCCTGGACACAGCGAGACACAGGACAGCCTGCGCTTCCATTACTGCCATCTGTTTGGCGTCTTCCAATCGCCACACTCGAATCCCCTCCTCCCAGTCCCCGCTCACGAGGTACTCGCCATTCGCAGAGAATGTCACCGCCCTTAACTCGTTCCTGGCGTTGATTTCGATGGACGGGGAACACTCTTGTCCAGCGGTCAGCATAAGTAAATGCAGCTCCGTCTGACCACTACGCACCGGTCATCGTCGATGGTGGGAGAAAAGCTGTGGTTCCGTATGCCTTTTTCGCATTATATCCGCTTGCTCCTGACTGATATAGATTAGTGCACAGGCCTTATCACCTCGTGTTTTCGGCCTTTCTTCACCCGGACCGGGTTTCCTCCGAGGAATCGTTCTTCCGCCAACCCACCGCGCCACGAACACTTGCATTCAAACAATTCCAAGTCGTCATCCATTACATGGTACGGTGCACTTCGTCGTCTGTCAGTATCAGATGTATATTCTCGATCCGCGTCGACCCCTGTCACACACAACGCTCTTCCTCCCTCGCTTAATACTTATCCCGCATCTCACCCCATTCCCACATGAAAGTCTCTGTCGAGGCATCGCACATTCATGGTCTGCAAGTCTCACCGCCCTTCGTCGTACATTTAATCAGATTACGCAAGTCCTCTGCGCCCGCGCCATTCCCCTGTGCGTCAGGTAAAACGACGCTCGTACTGCCGGTGTTGCTCGAGCTTGGGGTGAGGGTCCTGTTTTGCCCAATGTTGTGGTCCGAGGTGTGCGGACCGCGGTTGTAACGGAGGGGTTTCAGAGAGCTATCGGTGCGTGTCCATGGACCACCATCACGTCCCGCATGATCATGTTATTCACCCTTTTTTCAGGTACTCCGATAAAAGAAACAAGTATACGAAGGCGGGACCACAGAACTGACGCCCATCGAATCCGAAAACCCACCGAGTGGCCATGTCAAGACGATATCGTACATCATCGTCTATCTCAAGCTACGAAGCAGCTTCAAGCCATTCCCAAGGAACAAATCGACATTGGTTGCTGTCATTTATCTCGAGACACCGGGAACGGTCCCCGTGAGATCGTTCGTATATCTTGTCACACCCTGATCGTTGACCACACATAGCGAGTCAGTGCCTACGCGTCGTGTTACGATCACGAGTCTGAGACCTACGTCCCTCTACCAAATGGGGATACGCACAACTGGAAGAAGCACAAGACGTCAGTCCTGGGAGGGGATCTCGACGTTGCGAATGCTCGGCCTCGGGTTGAACAGGGTATCACTAGCGCAATGGGAAGCCTTGTGAAAGTGGTTGGGCAGATGTAACGGGCAAACTTCATAGAGAAGTGATCAAGGGCGTCGCAAAGATCATCTCTGCAGTGGTGTTCATGGACGAGGTATGGTTGAATGGATCAGACTATGATGCCGTGAGCTAATGTGGGTTCGCGCAGGCTCATATACTTGATGTCGACTGTTTCCCAAATCTAAACTCGGACGTCGCCTCTCCACACGGGATACCAGTCGATCCCCTCGATCAGCAGGGATCTCCTGTGAGAGAACGACGCCCCCTTGGGTGCATCTTCGCGAAGACAGATCGATAAAATGGCCCAACTTCTTCCGGACGTAGAGGGACTCAACCTTGGACCAGGAGTTTTGGGACGAATGGCAAAAGGAGCCAATCGACGTGGTTCTGTTATCTCGATTTCATCACGTCATGGATTCGTATCCCTATCAATTGGACAGTACCCCCTTCGATTACCTTGCTTCCATCCTAGATGGCCAAAACGAGATGGTGGTCGAGGGTTTCGGAGAGATGAGTCACCTTTTCTTGCATGCTAAAACCTATGCGAGTCGCATCGGCGTAGACGGCGGATTGATGACGGCCTGGTAGTACTTGCTTGTTGGGTGCGTGATGGATTGAATCCAGCGTCCAAGTCTCCTGATTGACCGTGTGCATGTATGTAGACGTTCTGATGTGACATTTAGCTACATAGCCTTGTTCTCGTTGCTCCTTCGACGTGGCTCCACGACACCGCTCGTCGCGATCATGACCTTGTGTGTCAGGTAAGGGGTCCTTGAATGGTTTCTGTATGCGCCCAAACTGAATCCCGATCGTACTATCATTCTCGCGAATTTCTCGTCACGGACTGCATCTGCATTCCTTACTGAGGCTCAGCGGGAGTGGATCGATCTGCAGAAGCTCATCAGGCGACTGAAGCCATCGAAGAGACCCAAAGTTGATCGGTTCACAGGCACGTTAGAACTGAAAGACGGGCAAGGTAGTGGCGACAATTTGAATACCATCAAGGATGGCCACAGGGAAGATCGATGGAGATCAAGTTGCGCACGACGGTTAACCTCTTAATGTCAATTAGCCCTCGTTCGTCGATCAGATATCGTCCTAGCAAGAGGAAGGACGACCTGAACCCCAAGGGTGTGGACTAAGTGCCTCCGGTTTTCGCAGATCATTAAAGAGGGACTGCCAAGAAAAAGGAAGATTGTGAAGGAAATTGTAGGGGATGTTCACCCTTCTCGCACCCATGGATATTGCCAAGGAAGAGGGTCAAAGAGAACACTGACATCCACTCTGCTTGAGGTGATCGACTTAGAGGTGCAATGCATGTGCCATTGTTGTGTATCATCATTCGTCCAACCATGTCACTATGTCACTGCATATGTTTGTTGACGAACTTGAAATTATCATCCCTCAAAAACTTAGCAACGGAGATAGATGCGTCTTTCCAGTGCATTGTCAAAGGCGTCAAACTACTATACAGCGTAAAGGATGGAATATGCACGAGTCTGTAACTAACGAGGGAAAACCAGCACGCGAAATCAACAAAGCATCCAGACCCATAGTGGCCAACATGCAAGCAACACGTGCAACGTTCAGTCCTCATATGAAACCATTGCTGAGACTCTGAGGCGCGAGTGAGACGATACGTCAAGCCAAAATCACGGAAGCTCACCGTCGTTCGCCTGTCTGCAAAGAGGATCAGAAACGGCAAGCGGTATCGATTAATAACATACCCTCGCGATCCAGCATAGCTCCGCGTCAAGGTCCGTGCGCCCAAACGACACAATCACATCATAATCCAGTTGGTAGTACACCTCCCCGGAATCGTCCTTCTTCATGACTAGATCCTTCACCGCCTCGCTTAGATCAACGTGAATAGTACAAAGTGTAGAGAAAGACGCTGAATGCATCCCTTCAGATCGAGAACACGAGGGAAAGAATGGAAGGAAGAGACTTGCGTTCGTCTTCATCCACCCATTTCGGGTCGGATAAACTGCCCCGATAGCACAAAATGCGAACGGTCTGCATCCCGAAGTCTGCTGGATTACTTCTGATAAGCGAAAACGGATCCCGAAATTCCTTCTCCTCGCGAGTCTCAGCATCCTTTTAACGGGAGCAATCCTATATTAGCATGCAAACTGTACAATAGAGGAGGCTTACCATGCAAACTTTGGACTCAAAGTATCCTGGAACGTAGCAATCGCCTGTCGGATCTATTTCCCACTGGTCCTTCCTACGAATATGTTCCTCGTCGTTTGCATCGACGGGCAGCGCACAGACTACACCGTATTGAATGTAAGGCTGCACTTTGTGCCGCTGTTGACGCTTCTGCAGTTCGGCCACGTGGGAGGGGGCAGAGGGGTCACTCTGAGGTATTTCCACAACGATCTGCTTTGTCTTCTCGACATCGAGTTGCTTCAGCTGAGCAACTTTGGAGGTGAGGGTTGCGATTGTACGATCCCTCTCTTCGATCAGCATAGCCATGGCCTTCAGCTCCTTGTTCACAGAAACGAGCTCCTCTGACTGCACATAGTAGCGCTGTTGTAGTTCCTTTATTTCAGAGGAAGTGGCACTGAAGTCGTGCAAGAGCATTTCGTTATCTCCTTGAAGAGTGGTGATCTGCTGTGTCTTCACAGCATCTTCGACCGCGAGAGGGGTAATAGAGCGATCTTTCTCATCAAGAGCCAATTCGCCATGGTCACGATGCGAGTTCATTTCCTCTCCCAATTCACTCCTCAGTTGATAGTGGGAGACGGCTTCATCATGTGGCCGGGCATCCACTGCTGTATCTCCGAGATGCTCTAGTTTCCTGGAGGAACGCTGCCTGAATCCTAACGGAATTGTTACATAAGCAACGACACGGGCTGTACGGCCACTCACCAAGTGCCCATTCGTGATGCTCATGATGGAACTCCTCTCCCAATTCACTCGTCAATTGGCGGAAACACTCGACCGCATCCGTCGTGCGACCCACTGCATACAGCGCTTCACACATGCGTTGCCGAATCGTCATCTCAATATCATCAAATTTCCATCCAGATATCTGTTGGGGACAGTGAGCGATATCGACAGATCACAATATGCCAGTTAGGAAACTTGCCAGTGAGACCAGAAAGAGTGATTCACTCTGGAGGGGCCGTAATCGGGCTAGGGCATGCTCGAACGACTCTATCGCAACCTCATAGTTGCTGCTCTCCATGTGAGAATTTCCACACAGAAGATGCATGTAGGCCTGCCGAAAACGTCAGGTGTCATATTCGCCGCATGGTCACCCATTCTGTACGTGCCTGAACCACATGACATACTGAGTTGAAGGGGACCGTCGCAATCAGGTCGTCCATGCGCGATATCGCATCGACGTGCTCTCCGGCGATAAACACGATGATGGCCTAAGCAACATGAGCAGCGAAAGGGTGGCAAATTTTGAAAATACCGACCTTCATAAGAAGGAGGAAGGTAACGTGAGATGAGTCAAGGTGCTCGAATGCGATGTCGCAGGCCCGATATCCCTTGTGCTTGTCTCCGTCGCGGACGTGCGCTATACTCTTTGCTATGTAGCCTATGACGGAAGGCTGAATTTTGATGGCCTTGGCGTAAATTAGCGAGGGTCAGCGTCAGCGTCAGCGAGAGTAGAGTAGCCTATACCATTTCTGCATCGGCAAGCGCCGTGTCCCACTTTCGCAAATGACCCCGAATGAGAGCTCGACTAGTAAGTACTCGATGGGTTGGATTCTGAGACATGGTGATTGCTGCGGTCAATAACGCCTCTGCATCTGTGAGTCGACCTTCCCTCCACAAATTGAGGACAGCATCGTCGATTTGAAAGTCTGGTTCGCGGAAAGTTGGAGGTGAGACAGAATTCTATGCAGGAGCATGACCGAAGCAAAACAACTGATCAGCTACGGCACCGTCTAACGGGACACGCTACTTACAGTGCTGCGAGGTTGTTCCTGGAGTGGATACACGATGGATTCAGCGCAACGCGCACTGTGACAGTGATGAGATCCTACCAAGGTTGGATCAGGTGGATTCTCGTCATGAGCCCCTGATATCAAAGGGTGCTCGTCTTGTTGTCCTTGCTCGCGAGTGGATGCCTGACATCGTGTGCCAAATTATTCGACTTGCGGTGATCCCACGATCTTGGGTACCTACTGTGATGCAGGATAGATTTTTGATGCTGATTTTCCCGTTGTCTCCACCAATGGCGATCGACCGGTCGTCTGGTGAGATTGAGATTGAACATATGTCTTGGGGATGTTGGATTTGACCGAGCTGGATACGTGTCGATGTGTCCCAAAGCGTGACGAAACGGTTTGTAGAGTATGCGATGAAACTCCCATGCTCTGGTAGGGCAATGCACGAGTCGCCATTGGTGTCAGGGACTGGCCATTCCGAGATTGTAGACGCTGTGGACGCGTCGAGTTCGATGATTGTACTGTCGGATACGACAAAGAGGTGGTTGTCGAACCAGAGGAGACCAGTGTTGTACCACGGGATTACATTTACTGGGATGTCGACGAGCAAGCTGCCATCGTTGCTGTCCCAGATTTGAACGGATCTCCAAGTGGCTGTCGCGATTCGATATCCATGCGGCGAATATTTCGCTGCGACCACTGGGTCCTCGTGGCTAAATGTTTGTACTTGTTTGCGATTCTCGATGTCAAAGATGGTAGCTGTGCGATTGTCTGATGCAGAGACGAGTCGAGTCGAGTCGGGCGAGAAATCGACTCCGAGGATGCCGAGGGTATCCTTGTGCTTCCAGACTCGTTCGTATGTTGTCGCGTTCCATACGAAAACGTCGCCCCAACTTGTCCCGGCTGCAATCCACTTTCCATCCTTGGATACAGCGAGACACTGGATATTCCATGCTTCCATTGCTGCCACCCGTTTTCCGTCTTCCAATCGCCACACTCGAACCCCCTCCTCCAAGTGGCCGCTCACGAGATACTTGCTATTCGCAGAGAATGTTACTCCCCTCAACCCGCTACTGGCGTTGATTTCGATGGGCAGGGAACGCTCTTGTCCAACGGTCAACATAAATGCAGCTCCATCTCCCCACTACGCACCTGTCATTGTGAATGCTGGAGTCACCAAGGTAGCAGGGCGATTGCGGAAGTCAACAGAGAGCTGTGCGTATGCCTTTTTCCCATTATATCCACTTCCTCCTGACTGATATAGATCAGCGCACAGGCCCTACACCGCGTGTTTTCGGCCTTTTTTCCTCCAAGGAATCGTTCTTTCACTAACGCACCGCGCCACGAACACTTGCATTCAAACAATTCCAAGTCGTAAGCCGTTACATGATACGGCGCACTTCGTCGTCTGTCAGTATCAGATATATATTCTCGATTCGCGTCGACGCCCGTCACACAACGCCGTTCCTCCCCTCGCTTATCCCGCGTCTCACCCCATTCCCGCATCAAAGTCTCCGTCAAGGCATCACACATTCATGGTCTGCAAGTCTCATCGCACATCATCGTCGGTCTCAAGCCACGAAACAGGTTCAAGCCGTTCCCGAGGAAAACAAACGACGTTAGTCGCTGTCATTTATCTCGAGACACTGGGAATGGTACCGGTGAGATCTTTGGTATACCTTGTCACGCACCCTGATCGACGACCGCCCATAGCGAGTCAGCGCCTACACGTCATCTTATGATCTCGAATTCGAGACCTGCGTCCCTCTACTAAAGGGGGATATGCACAACTGGAAAGCAGTCCAAGACGTCAGTCTTGGGGGGGGTATCAAGGTTGCAATGCTCGGCCTCAGGGTGAACGGGGTATCACTAGCGCGATAGGAAGCCTTGTGAAAGTGGTTCGACAGATGTAACAGGCAAGCTTCATAGAGAAGTGATAAAGGGCGTCACAGAGATCATCTCTGTAGTGGTCTTCATGTACGAGGTACGTTGAATGGATCGGACCATGATGCTGCGAGCTAATGTGGGTTCGTACAGGTTCATATACTTGATGTCGACGTCCCGCAAATCTCAACTCGGACGTCGTCTCTCCACACGGCATACCAGTCGATCCCCTCGATCAGGAGGGATCTCCTGTAAGAGAATGACGCCTCTTCGGGTGCCTCTTCGTGAAGACAGATGGCTACGATTGCGAACAGATCGCTAAAACGGCCCAACTTCTTCCGGACGTAGAGGGACTCAAACTTGGACCAGGCATTTTGGAACGAATGGCAAAAGGAGCGAATCGACGCGGTTTGTTATCTCGATTTCATTACGTCATGGATTCGTATGCTTGTCAATTGGACAGTACGCCCTTCGTTCACCTTGCTTCCATTCTAGATGGCCGAAACGAGATAGCGCTCGAGGGTTTTGGTGAGACGAATGACCTTTTCTTGCATGCTAAAACCTTTGCGAGTCACATCGGCGTAGACGGCGGATTGATGGCGGCCGGATGTGGTAGTACTTGTTTCTTGGGTGCGTGATTGATTGAATCCAGCGTCCAAGTCTCGTGATCGACCGTGTGCATGTAAACATCCTGATGTGACATTTAGCCAGCCTTGTTCTTTTTGCTCCTTCGACGTGGCTCCAGGCCACCGCTTTCTCTATTGCTTATCGCACAGCCTCACACGAGGCTTGGTTGACTAGGCTCTGGATCCAACTTGTCTTCGGATTAGAGAGACAACCAACAAATCTGATTCTTTTTTATCACCAAGGTACGTCGAGACTAGAAACTGAATGACAATCCATTCTGACAGACACGTGGTTGCCCTATTTTGAGTTGCAGGGTGTTACACCGAGATGAGCGCCACTCGTGGGCTGCCGCAGCCCCCCGGTCAATGCACACGCGGGTCTGAGGAGAAAGGAACGGTGAGTGCGAAGGAGAAAAGTTTCGTTTTGTCTCGAAGCAACAAGACACGGAAACGAAATGTACTTGTCACCCTCGCTACGACACCTTCGTCATTGATACCCTCTTGCCACATCCCCGTCGTCTGTATCGCGAGATCCGATCCAAAATGACTTCGGCTTGTGCCCAGCGGGAAAGTGAGAAAGGGACAAACGATTCGAGGTATGCCATGTGAACCCACGAGCGTCGCTTTTTCGATGACAAATCTGTCATCTTGGAAATGGGACATTGAATACGTGCGTGTAGACATTTCGTCAAGGAAGCGAACCCCTACGTACCCATCACCGCGCGCGAAGAAAGCACCCAAGCAGTGATAGTGGGGTTTCGTATGTCCCTTTTGGTTCGTGCCTTCGGTATGTCATTTGCCTTTGCCTGCTCGAGCGTAGCATGTATGGATGGTAAACGTCGGGCTAGGAACAAGTATGAAGATACCGACGATCTCGATTGACACGATGACGTTGGGGACCAGCCCACATAGGGCGGTAAATTGTGAGTCAGCGCTAGACTGCGATGATGGCCAAGCGGCGAGTTCTTGAGGGGAGGGTACAACTCC